>DWPA01000663.1:0-22751 GCA_018251375.1 Calpodes ethlius
TATATTACTTAAATAAATGAAATTTAATTCTTGCGTATAATAATACTGTATTGTAGAATATTATATGTTTATGTTTTTTTTTAATTTAGTTAAAGAATTTTTATATTTTTTTTCCTTATTTTCAAAGAGAAAATAAAAACGAATAAACACTGGAATATAAAACTTTAATACGATAGGTAAATTAAATATTTACAGATAACTTGATAGCATTCCCGTCGTTAACATCTTCAATAGTTTTTTTGTGACGTTTTTCATAAACAGTTTTTAACATTTGTCCCTCCAACCAGTAAAGCACTTTAAATGACCCGTATAATAAATAACTAATAAATTATATGGTATGTCGCAGAACATTGACTAGTAGTCCAAATTTGTATATTTAACCTAAACTGAAACAGTCGTGGTGGCAGCCTCCTCAGATTGTACCGCGGCTTCAGTTGATAATTGTTCAGCTTCCGGGATCGAAGCAGATTGTTCTGCGGGTTCATTCGCACTCTCGGTATTTACAGGTTCTGGTGATTCCTCAGCGGCTACGGTGACAGAGCTTTGGTTATCACTTGAGGCGAGAGTTGATTGAGCTTCAGCTACCGTAGAGGATTGTTCTTCAATACCAGAAGGAGTTGCTGATTCATCATTGCCTGCCGCAGATGATTGGTCGGCAACAGTTGATTCTTCAGCAGCAACAGAAGTTGATGCTTCAGCGGCAGCAGTTGATACTTCAGCGGCAGCAGTGGATTCTTCAGCGGCAGCAGTTGATACTTCAGCGGCAGCAGTTGATACTTCAGCGGCAGCAGTAGATTCTTCAGCAGCAGCAGTTGATACTTCAGCGGCAGCAGTGGATTCTTCAGCGGCAGCAGTTGATTGCTCTGCGGCAACAGTTGATTGATCAGCAGCAGCAGTAACTACTTCAATAGCTTCAGTTGTTTGGTCAGCAGGAGCATTTGATTGCTCAGCAGTTTCCGGGGATGGTTCAGCAGCTACCGGTAAGGGCTCAGCAGCTGCAGGTGATTGTTTAGCAGCTTCAGTTACATGCTCAGATGCAGCAGTAGTACTGATTTGTTCCGAAATTTCAACTGGTGCTGCTTGTTCAGGTAAAGCAGCAACTTCCACTGCGGATTTAGATTCGATGTCACTTGTATCCTCAGCTACTACAGTTGGAATCGATGCAGGTTCAGAAGACTCTGGCTGGGCGTCTGCTACACGTTGAACAATTTCTGGTGCGGGCTCGGCTGGTTTTGGAACTGACTCAGACTTAACTGCTGGAAGTGGTGCAGAAGCAGTCTCTACACTGTCAAAAGATTTCAATGCACGACCACTTTTATCAGCTGGGCTAGGCGAAATCTGTTGTACTGTAGGAGCTCTAGGTAGGTGGTCGCCAAATGCCTGGAAACCATTTTCATCGGCGATATACCTAAGTAAAGGAAAAAATATCGATAAGTATGTTAAGTATTAATAAAACAGTCAAAACACAAACTATATATTATGTAAAATCAAATCGTGCACATTTTCTTACGAATTGAAAATTACCAAAATAAAAATTACCAGGATTCAAAAATATGTATTTATGGTTCCGTATCACTCGATGTGAAAATAAAATAGTTTTAATGTAACCTGTATAATTCGTAAGCCTGTCACGTGTATTTTTTTCACAAAATTTAAATGACATCATGTCATCACATGAGACCATTAATAGGAAGCGTAGAATATGTTTTTTTTAAGTATACCAAGACAGTGTCCATTTGTATGTATACATGCATTCGCTGGATTCAGAAGGCTCAGGACCGGTTTGTATGGCGCAAATTAGAGGAGGCCTCTATCCAGCAGTGCACCTTCAAAAGCTCATAGATAAATAGATAGATTGTAGCGGTGAAGGTGACAAAAATTATACAACCCTAGGATCTATAAACCCTACATGACATCATGACATCCAACACAAAAAATATAGCTTCGCTTGACATTGCTACTACTAGTATAAGTGAGAACAGAAGCTTCAAGGCAGAACCAGCAGGATTAGTCATACGCTATTCTAATAGGGTTCTAAATACGTAGAAATGGCTAGGAACTTCCTTCACCAACTTTTCTTTCTAAATCGCATAAAGGCATAAATAAAACTATTCTCTTTAAATTATAAAAAAAACTTGTAAAATGAACCTAAAAATAAAGTTAACAATAACTTGTTAACCGAGAGTCACGGTTCAAACGATAATCAGAAATATAAACACGAATATTCTTCTAGTTACATAAAACTATAACTTTATTAATATAATACTATTTGAGGACCTTGTACTCTAGTTGACAATGATCCTACTTATCGACCAAGAGGTATTCGATTCCCGAATGACGTAAATATTTATGTATAAGATAAAAGTTCTCACTCTCTGGTCGTGAGTATCGGTGATGTTGAATTATTGAACGTATGTATGAAATCATAATGTGTGTGTCTAAGTTTATTTATTGATTTTTAACTATTTTCTATCCACAGTTTCATCCTTGAAAAAACAGTTTTTTAAAGCTTTCACATAATAATTTCATTTATTTATTTATCTTTAACCACAATTAATGATATTGCTTCCAAAGAACTTTTTAAAGTCCAGTCCATGGTCTGTGTGAAAGCCAAGTTTCATTGAAATTCATTCAGTCACTGATTTCTTATTTAATTAATCATAAATATATAAACGTAAATCATTACGTGGGAATGTTCAACCAGAACAAAATAATTATCCTATTTTTAAATCGTGGATATTATCGTTCTATATGTAAAATGTATCTAAATCTAGAGATTAAGACAACGGTAAATGTATTATGGAAATACAAAACTACAATCATCTTCACAAACTCAGATTATAAAATCAAAACTTATCAGGATAAAAGAAAAAACATTTTTATAAATAATATTCTAGAAAAAACATTTCCAAAAAAGCTAAACACGGATAGAAAGCAAATTACTTTAATTAATTACTTTTATTTCTAGTTTAATTCTGAATATAATAATGAAATACGTCAAGAAATCATTGCGCATATATATGTCGTATAGTCGTAGATTACAAATATTACATAACATGCAAAAGTCACTAATAGCACATTACTGCTTTTTACGCTGGAAGCATTGTTAGTTAATTTAACTTAACTGACTTCGAAAAATGAGAAGGTTATAAATTTTTCGTCTTTTATATAAAATTCGTAACACTTACCGTACAGTGATGAGAGTTCCATCAGGAGCTGTATACGAATAGGAACCTTGCTGTACATGAATTTCATCACTTTCATCGCTTCCGCCACCCTCACTGCTCACATCAGTGCTCCCACGGACTTTAGGTATAATCTTGTCAAATGATATTTCTTCACGCTTAATACCATTACCAGTTTCATAGCTGAAAATTAGAATTTATAGAATAATCGACGTGATTAAACTTAATTTATAAATTCTTCGGTATTTAACAAAATTTGATTCACGAAGTCGTTTCACTAAAGTTTATGGTGTGGCCAAAAAGATATTGATGAACCATTCAAAAGTAGATCGTCTTTACGTACACCAAATAATAATCAACGGGTTGCCGCTCGAATATCAGCTCCTAAATATTATAACCAAAATACACTGAAAATACTGAGCTTTCAGAAAGGTAGCAAATTGAGCTACTGAAAAATCCTACCTACGCAACTCTTTTAAGAAAGTATTTAATCTTACTGATCATAAAAGTGTTAAAAGTCACGTGTCACTGAGGCATTAAAGTAACTTTCAGAATTTAAGGATATCAGGACGAAATGTGTTATTTTGAGGTGTTTAAATCATTATGTTGTTTATAATATCTTATTAATAGAAATTACTGGTTTACCAACACTCATGTATTATTAAAGTCTTACAGTTTAATTAAAATTTGCACTTCTTTTCAAATTAGTTTTAATTATGATTTTCGTTAAAAGCTGCACATTTTACTTTCAGACGTATTTAAAACAAAAGCGTATTACAATGCAGATGAAACTGAGTTTTGTAATGCAAAAATACTCAAATAGTTAATAATTACAAGTGAATGTTACGAAATAATAATTAAATACGTATTTTGCCTACCTGTATTTGTAGGTTCCGTTAGGTTCCAACTCTTCAGACTGGGATACGATCGGAATAACTGTAGGTTGTTGCTTCTCTAATGGAACTACATCGGTCGGCGCTGATAGAACTGCCGAAACAGCCCAACATAGTACTGCAGCTTGATAAAACATGGCTTCTTAAAGCACTCAGTCCCGAAAATCACTGATGAATGATACTAAGGACTTCTTCACCACTTATATGTAAGATTCATCTATTTACACTATCCTTCCCCCGCCCCGCGGTTGAGCCTTAACGTACGCTAAATACTTCAACCTTAGCAGTTGACTGATGTGTTCCTCGGAAAATGAAATTGCACAATAGGCGAGGTGTCAATAATTTGATACGAAGGGTGACGATCACTCGCGATTACAGTTCAATCGACGCTTATAGCAAAGTTTTAATGTAATTAAAAATCGTACTGTTTAAAAAATCCAGTAATTATTACGTTCTTTAGATAATGTTTTAAAATAACTGATTGTAATTTTAATAGAGTTTAGTTGAAGATCGGAGTAGTAAATATACTTTTACACTGGTCTAAAATAGGTCAATCGCGTTAGAGATTTAACTTAAAGATTAAGAAAAACCGAGTATAACAGACAAACCTCCTCTTAAAGTTGGAGATTTGGCTTTAAAAGAGGCCTATATGTATATGTTGAAAGTTGTGAATCATTTGGAATTCTCCAGTAAGGTAATTTGGGCGGGCGGAAGGAAAAACGTCGATAAAATAATGTTAATAAATTTTAGTGCTAGTGCCATAAGATTGTTTTATTTAAATTCAGTTCAACTGTTAAAGTTCATAATTTTGTAATGGTTGAAAATAGTCTTGTTAATAGTATAATACATATTGTTAATTATTAAATGCTTTTCGGTTTCAGATCACATTTTTACTTCTGAAAAAATATTAGAACTTGTTTCGATACAGAAATTTTACGTATAATTCTTCAACCAAATCCAAACTAATATTTTATATGCGTGTGTAACTCTGCTTGTATGTATATTTTCTAAATTTTCACGCCTTATCCGCTAAACTGATTTAAATGTAATTGAAGATCCTAGAAAATAAATTGGGCAGTTTTTATTCCTGAAATCGTGTTATAAACGGGTAATAGACTTGGATAGAGGAATCGATTATTTGTTAAGTCCTTACTTAACTTTAATTAATAATCATTTCGTGTTTTGCACCTGAGCAAAAATTACAATAAAAATTATATAGCGTGTCTTTTTTTTGCTTTTCATTGCAATGCAGTTCTTATGTCCAGTGTAACTGTGTCGACGCGGTTTTCTAGAAGCGACATGGAATCAGTTTTTAATGAGTTATATGCTACTAATATTAAAATAGAGCATTTTCTTACAGAAACATTTATTATTTTAATAATCTTAAACGTACAAAAACAACTAGGTTTTACGACAACGTCAGACAGACAATACATATATTCTTAATTTTCTGACATTTCTCTAATAGTTTTGGAGATAAATATATAAAAAATTCACTAGCTATATAAATATTATAGACAAATACAATATTAATTTAATATAATCTTATATTTGCGTAACAATAATCAGCCATGTTTCGTTTAAAATTTCAAGAATGTGTAAAATTTTTGTCAGCCTATTAATTATTAATTAGTTCAATGTTAGCTATTACTAATAATAAGTTAAGCCTCAATACAAAGCAGCTGTTTATTAAACATGGAATGCAGAAAAAATACTTCCTTATTTTTATTCAAATACTTGAACATTGACATAATGGATTTAGTAATATACACTGCATTATGTATACAAAAAATTTGTTTAGTTCTCGTCTGACTGGTAATTTGATTGTCTATGAATATAAAATGAATTTAACATAAGTCGGCTTACTGACTCATCTTCTTTTAAGATTCACGCGCGTCAGTCGTACGTTGTAATGTTTAGAGAAACAAATATTTATTATTGAATCAATATGTTAATTTCAAGTTTCCTTTCCTGTGCTTTACTATTAGTACAAGGTGCAATATGTAGTGGTTTACAAGATACACCAAGTGTTAATGAAGAGTCATCTAAGCAACTTTCAGTGGACTCTAGTACCGAGTCATATGGGTACAACCATCCACCTGTGCCCGAAGTTAATGAACAAACAGGATCGCGAAAAGAAAAATCAATAAATATTAATGAACAAACTATAACCAATAGAGGAATCAGGCGAAGAGGAAGACCAAGACCTACACAGAGTACACCTAGCTCAGAAATCCCTGTTCAAGTTATATATGACACCGCACCAACTACTTCCACATCTTCACCTTTAGATAAAACTTCCAGAGTTTTAGTCCGGAAAAGACCGCTTCAGATTAATACAAATGAAATAGATATTCAAGAAATATCTGATGCAACGAGCAATACCGCCAAAGATGTGCCAACATCTGTGGAAAAAGATAAAAACTATGTTGTTACTACGGAATCCCCGAAGAGATCGAGAGGAAAATACACTAATACAAATAAAAGAATACGTCTCAGTCAAACAACAGCAGCAACGAACAATATCGCTACGGAAAACGTCACGGTGGATGTGCCAACGGATGTGTCTACGGAAAAGGATTTAAGTTATGTTTCAACTACAGAAATTTCAAAGAGATCGAGAGGAAGATACTCAAATATAAGGAAACAGATAGATATTAAACAAACAACACCGGAATCGATCAATATCGCCAAAGAAAACGTCACGACAGATGTGCCAACGTCGACAGAAAAAGTTATAAGTTATGCTTCAAGTACAGAAATTTCAAAAAAGACATCGAGAGGAAGATATTCGATTACAAATAAAAAGATGGATATTAGACAAAAACCAGCAGCAACAAGCAATATCACCCCAGAAAATATTGCAGGAGATGTAGCAACTTTTACGGAAGAGGATAAAAGTTATGTTTCGACTACAGAAATTTCAAAGAGATTGAGAGAAAGATACTCAAATAAAGATAAAAAGATAGATATTAGACAAACAACAGAAGCAACGAGCAGTATCGCTACTGAAAACGTCACAGGAGATGTACCAACTTTCATGAAGGAGGAAATAAGTGATGTTTCAACTACAGAAATTCCAAGGAGATTGAGAGGAAGATTCTCAAATACAAATAAAAAGATTGTTACAAGACAAACAAAAGCTGCAGACAATAATATCGCTACAGTAAACGTCGCAGAAGATGTGCCAATATCAACGAAAAAAGATAAAAATTATGTTTCAACTACAAAATTTCCGAAGAGATCGAGGGCAAGTTATTTTAAAAAGCGAACAGAGGGTCCCACACCGAGAGTGAAAATTTTAGAAGAAAAAAACTTCGTCTTTTCACACAGTGGCAATTTTCATTACAGGTACAACAACTACTTTTTTCTATTAAAGCTCTTTTATTTGTCTTTCTTTCTGTGTGTTCCTCTAATTCATTTCAAACTAGATGTTGCCCGCGGCATCGCACGCATTTGAGAAAAAAACACCAATAAAAGGGTTGTCAATTGCTTTCTATCATTTGTTAGGAAGGAACGCTCTCTTGTTAAACACTTCCTTAATTTGGCTGAAATATACATCTTAATGAATCTTCTAACAGACCATAACAGAACATCTCATATGTTTTTTTGCGGTGAAATTCCATCCAAAAATTATATCTCCATGCCAAGAATTATATCATAAGGATGTTCCACTGTACTGTGAAAGATGGACAAAGAAACAAACACACTTTCACTTTTATTATATCAGTATAGATAGTAGACATTAGAAATTACCGTTTTTATCTGTATTATATTTCTTTATAATAGAATATAAAAAAACATGTGTCTAACTTTTCTAATCTACAGCTTTTTGGGTGGCGATGGAACAAAAGTCTCCAGCGAAGGATCATTAAAATCTTATGAAAATAATAAAACAGGCGAAGCGGTCTCTGGAAGTGTATTTTACAAGGTAAGTTACGAAAATAAGTAAGTATCTCAGGATGCTAAATTGTTGAACTTGTTAATAAAAGTCTTTCAGACAGTTCTTATAGAAGGTATTTTACATGTTCCAAAACAAACAACATTTTTTTATAAATTAATGTATCTAGAAAAGCAATGTTTTAAATGAAGCAAAATATGGAATAAAATACCAAAAAACAAAACATATATTTGAAGTGGTTGACATTTGTGTTGAACTTTAAGCATTAATTGCCCATAAAATAATATATTATCTACTTTAATGAGCAGCCCCCATATGTTTCTTTTACAACGCTTTTTCTTTTAAAAGATCTTCTCAATCACAATAAGATTTACTTTAAGAAGATACTGATATTTTGTAACATGCGTTGACCTTGACCTTGATTCCTAATAAAAATAAAACCGACCAGACCTGTTATCGTGTTTTCGATGCTCATAGTGGTGCTTAATCGAAAGTACCTACGTTAAAATGCTAAAATAAATGTCAAAAGTTTAAGCCACATGACAAAGATTCTGAAAACATGTTGCTACTACATACGACCATACTTTAATCAGAAATCTTTCAGTCTCCTGACCTCTATTAATACATTTCAATATAGTAATAACAGATGTTTTATTTTAGGACAAGGATGGCAATGATTACAGTCTGTCATATACCGCTGATGAGAATGGCTACAGGCCTATAGGCGCACATCTGCCCACGCCACCGCCTCTTCCGCCTGCGATTGCACGTGCCCTCAAATACATCGCTGACAAGAGTACCTCGTCACCTCTTGCGACAAATGAATAAATAACGTATCATCATTGATCAAGTTATTATTTTCGTGCCTAATAACTATATTAGTCTTCCTTTGCAAGGAAAATATGAGGAAAAAATATTACGATTCAGAAATAAAGCCCATTTGGTTATTCCTTTGACCAAAAATATGTTCGTGGACGGATTTTTTTCCGGCGCTTTGTAAGAAAAATTGTGTATTTCATCTATTAAACCAAATACTTTTTTAATGTTTACAATTGGCTCTCTTAATTTTCTGGAATATTTCAGCAACAAAATCTTAGTAAAGTATGTTACGTTATTATTTTCTAGTATTAAGCACTATCTTTACATTACAAGGAATATTTTAAGTACGCAGACAATTCCTTACTGTATTATCGTAGCTAATTTAAGCAAAAGGTTTCTGGATGACAACGCGTACATTCCATCACATTGTCAGAAGGTAAAAACAGAATAATTTCTACTTTTTTTTCTTATAACAAATGAAGTTTCTCCAATTTCCACTCAGAAAACGAAATAACTAACAATCTTCATAGAGAGCTCTATATTTAACTTAAATTTTCTATTGGAGATCAACTCGTTCTAACTTCACGTTAATTAAAATGTTCCTATTACTAAACAGAAATTTAAATGAATGGTGAAATAGTTTAAAAGATTCGTTGTAAAAGATCAATAACGTGTTATAAATTAGTAATTTACTGTCGCAATTGACTATACACGACATATTTGCATTGTTATTAGTTCACTTACTCTTACAATATTCCACATTATCATGTTTTATTATCATTAAGTTTTTGTTTGTGTTTTTTTTTAAATAAACTTTGTTTTTAGAAACGTTTGTTTTGATCACCCTTTCTTATATATAGATATTTATTATTACGATATTTATTATTTAAGAAAAATTTTGAAATGAAAACCATAATTATAACATTTTGTTTTTTAGTCTTTAATATTTTTCACATTTTTTTACGACGTAACTACCGCTGACGCAATCGAAAATATTCCAGTAAAAGCTTGCATTTTGAAAAGTATATCTAAGATTTCATTATTTTGAAATATAATATTACCCTTCATCTAAAATTGATTATATTTCAACAGGTTGTCGCAAATGAAATCGTGGTATATCCTTGAATAAAAATTAATATTACATTATTTAAAAATCATTTAGTAAATCACACATTGTAAATATATGCTCTTATAAGTATACTTAGGTCTGTTACCCAATTATCTGTTCAATCTTCGTGGCAAATTTGTCAATAATACTAAATACATCAATATTGTCACCATCCTTTGTCGGTAAAGTGTGATTTATGTGCTTATACCTTCAGTAAATACAGTCACTAACACCTTTGGATTATCTGCATGTAATCCAAACAGTGCTAATCTATGTGTCTAATCAATTATTTCAACATTTTATTAAATTTGATTTCCTCTGTTGAAGTAGTTAAGATCCGTTTAGCGGTGTTCTCATCAATGACCTTGACGCTCACTTTATCAAACAGGTCTTCGACGATGTCGACGATATGAAGCGTAGTCTGGACCGCTTTTGCTTTAGGTACTGTCACGTACATTTGGTTTTAAAATTTCTTGGAAATTGATGAGACTTATCCGTACAGGTACATTTTAAACAGCCAATTTGCTAGTTACGTAAAATTATGTATAAAAATGACGTGTTTAAAACTTAGGTAAGAGTTTTGAGAATTAAAGTGACAAACGTATTTTTTTATTGTCGAATGATTTCACATAGGGAGTTCTGAATGTCGAACGATCTCGAATAGGGATGTGGATTTCAAAAGCAACATTCAAAGTAATGTCTTTAAAATGTTAGTCATTTTGCAATTGTCTTGTACTCGTATATAGACAAAACAAGGTAAAATGTAGACAAAATTATAAGAATAAATTAATACATATTATTATATTGTAGTGAATTTTAATACAGTTATGAATAAAAAAAGATTATACAATCAAAGTCAAACGTAAGTAACTTAAATGAAATGAAAATTCGGGAAGCTTGAATTTCAATTATTTTAATATCCTTTTGTGTATTTCCAATTTCAGCTTAGTAAGCCTTTGTTTTACAGGCATATGAATATAACAATTATATTCTGGTTTGAGTAGATTATGTATAAAAAGATATATTCAAACGTCAGGTACTTCAAACAAACAGGTATTTTTAGGATCACGTAATTGTATGTTGACTTTATTTATTTCATCGTTATTGTACCTCTTTTGTACTCTTTGTTTTCACGTTAAATTAAACGCCGTATAGGAAATGACCTCAACTATTAACACCCGACTGAGACAAGAATTTTGTCAACTCTCATGCTAATCAATTGTCTTTGAATAATTCTGTGCGTCATTACTAAACGATTTTTTGTCTTAACAATGAAAAAAAATATGATTAAAAAACTAAGAACATGCTTTTGTACTGCTAAATTTAGTCACTGTGTTTTATTGAGAAATTCCCTCCTCTGAAGCCATTCCTAAGTATCTGGTCATATTTATCAAAGAGATGCATTGTCATCGAAACTAAATCATTGTATCAGATTTCAACTTTAGAGTATAATAGGAAGTAGGTTCAATTGAGCTTGAGAGCTTTGACCCAAAAAACATTTTAAGTAAGAGCTTTTAAATAAAAGAGAATTTCAATTTGCAATGCATCTTTGGCACTGTTTTTGCATTTATTCAATAAATAATAAATATCATTAATATTTCTGTCCATGCAAACATCGTCGTCTATCACAGATCAATCGTTGAGCATTCATTTTTATTTGATTTTTCAATGCTTTGAGTATAAAAAAGTGTTAGTACCGTTTTGTAAACTAGCTAAAGTTACATCATATACTTGTTTTAGTGTAACGAATATGAGTATATACAAAAATGGTGTATATGATATAGGAAAGCGTGTTTTCAAAGCGGTACAAGCGACAGCAGGCGTAATGAGTGTAGTGCCAAGTCGTCGGTTGAATCTTCATTGTCTGATTCTAATTTCTGGACGGTGGTGGGGGTGGCAGCGTGGCAAGATAGTCCAGAGCCTTCTGGATTGCTGGTGGTATCGGTGGAGGAGTTGGCAGATGGTCTCCCTGAAATAAAACATAGGTAATTAATGAACGGTCCACAATTTAGTTAGTGATCGAACAAGCGCAGGATTGCACGTAATTATAAAAGTAAATGTGTGAATCCTTGAGAGATCCAAACTTGTTACTGGTATAGCGATCTACTTTTTAAGTCGACGCGCCCATTCCAACGAGACTGGAATAGTAAATGGTAAATCCAGTATTCTTTCAGCGATCGTTGGAATATTTTGTTAATTGATTTCTATTTGAAGCTAATCTTAGTTTAAATATTTAGGGTTTACGATAAAACTACCAGCTTCTGAATGATAATAATTAGACAAAAGTCTAAGATAAATTTAATGACACAAAATTTAAACAATAATTAAACCAGGATTAAACTCCAATTCCACTTAAATTTTATAATTTATAATCGATTTGAAATCTATTTTGTGGATCAAAGACAATGGCTTATTCCTAAATAAAACGTTATAACTTTAATATTCAATACTATTAGTTTCATAGATGTTCTTATCAATATATAGCATAAAACTGAACACCATTTAATTTGAACGGTTTTATTCCAAACGGAATAATATCATCATAACTTGTAATTAAAATTTAATGTTGATGTGATGATTATGTTAAATATCCTCAACTTTAATTTTAATCTAATGTATGAATAATCACACACTCTATGATTATACTGGTTCTGACATTTAATTTGTTTGTAATCTCTACACCATCTTTACGCTGCTACCAACAAAAGTATGTATAACAATATTGTGTATTTAATTAACACCGATAATTATCTTTATGGACAATAAAGATACTAATTTGTTAAAGGAAAAAAGTCACCGTATGACATAAAAGTTTAAGAAAAATATTAAAGGTAGGTAAGTGATTTTATTTTTATGAAAATGTTTTGGTAAATGATATAATTTTGTATGTAAGTCTTCTCAATTCGACAGTAAGGAAATACTCTTGGGCCCAAATAAATTTGCTTAACTAAAATGAATGCTTACTCTTGAATCGAGCTATCGAAGATTTTATTAACTTGCAAAGAGAATGGAATTATAATTATCGCCTTAAAACCCAAATTATTCGATGCAACTCACGGTACATACTAAAAGGTTATAAATGTTATATACCTTATATTACGAATTTAAAAAAAAAAACTTGTTTCAGACTTAATATAAAATAATTTAGTAAGACGTAAGTATAAAAACTAAAATCCGTCTACTTAAAATATTTGCCCTGAATTGCTCTTAAACGAAAAAAGCTTATAAGATTTATTGAAATATTTTTAAACCCTTTCAGATACACAACACCGATGTACATTATTTCATTTATGTATGACTTTATGGGCTTTAGATGGCGCCGTATTCAATTTAGTGTGACGTTACATAGCTGGTAGCTACTACACGATCAATTATCATTGAATTCAATTGGCAGATGATAATGAGCAGTTAGTTTAGGATTTCGCGAGAACGGATGAACAGAACAACATCGCTGAAATCACAAAAACTTATTTTTCTTACCTCAGTTTAGTTTTAGTACCTTGAATGGCCAATCAACGCTAACTGGAATACTATACTTGACGGCCCCGTAGCCTAGTTGGTAGTGATCCTGCCTGCGAAGGGAGGGGTCCTGGGTTCGATTCCCGGCCGGGGCAGATATTTATGTGACAGATAAATATTTATGTTGTCCATTCCGTTTGCGACACAGGTAAATCCTACTGCGGGAGTATGAGTGTGTTAACGTTTATTTATTTATTTAAATAAACTATTATACAAATAAAAATATGATCACCTACATAGGCTTATAAGGCCTTGACCGTTAGTTTCTTAATATATGATAATATAGTGTACTTACGAACGCCGACACACACAAGTAGAGAAATGGGTTTTATTGACAATATGAAGTGGTACCTAAACGATAATTATAAAGAATATGCAGATTTCTTTTCTATGTATGACAACATTTTCGTCTTAGTAATGTAGCCAATAAAAACTGCCGTAAAATGATAACACATTATATAGGACTATTGCGTTTCTAAGCGCAATTATTCTAAGATTACCTAACACTAATATTTTCTCTTTATATAAAACAATGGTCTATTTATTGTTGAAATCTAAAATATAATTAGGTATCTATCGAGTTAGATTCTACCTCTCTTATTAATTGATAAGCTGCCTTTTAGTGTAACTGGAAGATTTGAGTTCTAAATCTGAAAGTCGCTGAACTTGAAATTATTTCCACATCTGCTTAGGAGGCAAGTTAGAAATTTCAATACAATCTGACTTAACTATATGAAGCAGTTCATTGCAAACTTCAAAAACAATCATTGCTATTTTTTTCGTGAAGGCGCAGATCATAATTCGGGATAATGTGGGTTTTTCCTCGACTGTTATATGTCAATATATGTACTATTATAGCTGAAAACACAGAGTAGATATTATTAATACATATTTGAACATATTTATTTCTTACCTGAGGTTTAAAGCCATTTTCGTCATCAGCGACATAGTTCAGATTGATGACAGTACCATCAGGCGCCGTGTAACTAAATGCTCCCTGGGCCACGATGACGTCATTGCTGTCAGGACCACTGGCCTTCTTCAAGGTTCCCGTCTCGTCAGCCTTGATGCCATTTTCAGTTTCATAGCTGTAAACATACATCGAATTATATTAGAGTTTATTGAAATTAATCCGTTGAAATTTTAAATTATTTTTCTCTGATATTAAATTTAAAAAAGGGTTTCGTGCGTGTAGTAAAAACTACCTTATCTGTTTGTCAGTCTCTCATACCATTTCCCAGTGATGATTCATAGGATTAACCAATGACGAACAATAAACAAAGTAATAACGATTTTTAATTTAAATTGTCATTTTCAAATTGCAATTCTAAAAGAACATTTCAAAATTTTAAAAATATCTTACACTGAATTTTAAAAGCAACTAATATGATAAATAGCAACAAATGTTGAAGTTCTAAGCTTACATGCCTACTAACTAGCTGTAAAACTACTAAAGTGTAAAATATATTTCAGTAAATGCATTTTATACAAAATTTCAGTCCAAAATAGAAATTGGTAAGTACTTATATATAACATAGGTACACTAGCTACAAGAATATTTTTTACTTATATTCTCAACCCATTGAAAACTTATTATAATACCTGTAAACGTATGATCCATCGGGTTGTTGGTCGAAGTCCTGCTTGATGATGGCTATGACCTTGTCTCCAGGCCCCTGAGGAGCCGCCGTTACTAAAGCAACCACGGCCAGTAGTATTAATACCCTCTGAAAAATAATTTACACACATTTCAGATAGGTTTTTGTTTCATCTTCACACACACATTCTTGTATTTTCAGTTCAATTAAACACGCATACTGCATTACACCTACATATTACAATTACAAATATGTAACATATTCTAAGTAAGAAGATATATATTTTCTTTTTCTAATTTTATTCCAAGTTACATTGCTATCATTAATATGTACAAAAGGTTGCCTGAAAGATAGATTTTAGCATTAAATTTTATATCATACTATTTGTGACACCTATAATATACCTACTTATCAATGATTCAACAATACACCACAGTACGTAACGCCTGCTATGATTGCAGAGCAAACAAGATTCTACACTATCAAACTATTTGCCAACGAGTTGGCATTGGTCATCAAACGACGCGAGCACCGTATTTACCCGTTCACGAATACTAGCATAATTTGCATTAATTATACTAATCTATACTGATTGCTACCTACTAATACTATTGACATTAAAACGTTTAGATTGTTAGGTAATATTTGGCTTCAATACCTACTTCTATAATAACTTTAATAAAAAAACAATACAATAACAGTTTTGATACCTGAAAAATTGACTACTTTAAATATATATTGCTCCAGTTCTTCGATCGTAGCTAAAATTAAGTTTTAGTGTTTCTATGAAATGTTGAGCGAGTAGTGTTTTATTTGGAAGGTTGATAAATATTAAATAGGTTTTTATTTTTATTCCATATAAACGTTTATTAGTAAAATGTTATGTAGATACCGTAGAAGAAATATTTCCTTCGTTTGTAATATAATGATGGTCTTAACTTCTTTAAAATATTAACAAAATGTTATATTATCGGAAAAAGTTTTTCGAAGCGAAGCAAATGTTGTCACAAAAATCAGTCAAAAAAATACTAATAAATTTTTCACCTTTGCTTCGTTCCGCCACAAATATATGCTACAAATAATTCTAGACTTACCTAGTACCTGATAAAAATCAACCATTTACCTAACTACATATGTGGTGTAACTGTAAGGGTGCAAATGGTTAAACTTACCTGCTAATTGTCTGTGCAAGACAAAACAATTAGTGACCAGCTCGCAATCTTTGTGAGTGTGCATATTGCTGAACTCAAACACAACTTTAACTAACAATGTTGTTATATTTTGTATATTCTAATGAGGTAACAAATTTATTATTATTTGAGAACAGTTATTAAAAGGGCAATAGTAACTCTATACAATACACTGTGATTGTATCCGATAGGCCGAGATGGGCGACTAATTCACATGAGAATCCAAAATCTTTCCTAATACACTGGTTGGCTATTGTCCGCAATTTAGTAGTTAAAAATGCATGGAATCCGAATGTTTATTTAGTTTAGACTTTTTTACCATACAAATACTGACAAGGTATCAATCTTTACGAAGGGTAAAACAAGAAAGGCGGAAACATAAATCTTAATTTTTTCATTCTTAACATTCACGAACAAGATAATTTTCACAAGATTTTCTCCAGACAACAAGAATAAAAAGATCGTTATGGTTTGACCTCGTTTAATTTCCAAGACATGCTTGCGCAGTTTTGAAGCTTTTTATATATTTAGCGTTTAACAAGCTAGATGGGTCTTTGAATCGCTTGCCATATTGTAATGAAGAGCCAGGTACAACTTATTAGTAGCTTCTAACCTTCTATGCCAAAAACTGCTCATAAAGCTTCCTATATAATGAATATTAAATAATAATGTTACTACATATATATTCATTATATTAAACGATAATTAAATTTAGTTTTATAAACATAAGAAAATGTAGAAAACTATTAGTAGGCACTTATTTCCAATGTCTAGTTTCAAACTTTTCGAATATTATTAAATGTCCCAAATATTTAAAGATATTCCAATCAAATAGTATTTAATCCAAATTTTATTGACATAAGCTACCTACGAATAAGGAGTGATTAAAGGAATAGTAATGCCATTCAAAACTCGGAATAAAATTAGACAAGTACCTTTATTAAAATTCCCAAAGTTTATGCGTTCTTTTGTCGATTGAATCTGCGATGCTTAGATGATCTTGCATTCCTTGACATTTATATGCTTAACATTGACCGTTTTGCAAACGTTTAAATTACCGCGTGGATGTCAATTGTAAATCAATAATCATTATAATATTTCTTATGTATTTTTTCAAACAGGTTTCAATTACTCATTTATTATGTAAGATTATTGCAGAATAATATTACGAAGGACGCGACCCTTCACGGGTCACTTAAGTTATACATACAATATAATATTGTGCAGACAGAAAAAATTACATCGTTGAACGTTTAACAGCCTTTATATAATTATATAAATTAGATATATAGCTGGCAGATACTAATCATCGGAACTTCGGAATCAATCCTGATATTTTTTCACACGTTTTCACTGGTATAAACAATAATGGTCAACTTAAATTTAGTCATTTGTCAGTTAATTAGATTAAAGTGTAATGTAACCAAAGTTATTTATATAAGAATATTTTTCCTGCGAAATTAATTTTATGAAGCATTAATAAAAAAATGTGGGTAACTAAATAAATTTTAGATATTGTAAATGTGCTGGCCTGTCTTGTAAAGTTACAGTTGTGAGGAACGCCGCAAACGGCAGACTTCAACTATAGACAATATTTGTTATGAGTTGAGTGATAACTCATAAATATGTTTGTTCTAACATTTACGCATGCAGACATCTGCATAAGTCGCCGTTTTGCAAGTGTATTGAGCGGTGGGAACGTGGCACAGAATTTGAGACTCGCTTTCAGAGACAATGTCCTACGTGCAAAAACAAAAGATTTGCACTTAATTAAGCGCTCGCACGCCTCGAGCTAGGACAGAGACGGACTCAAAGGTATTTTAACTGCCGACAATTACGGCGATAGATATGATATTGTGATTTTTTTGTCAACTTAGAAAACGAAACAAACTAAAGCAAGACTAGGAGACTTACTAAGGCACAGCCCGCTGTTTAATCCTTTACTTTAGGATTAGTATCACAGTAGAGATTCTATAAAAGTCTTAAGGTTACTCTGATAACCTAAAGTAAAGGACCGTCAGCAAAGGAGAATTGGCAAGTTTCATATTATTTTGATTGCATTATGCAGATGTGCAAGCTTGTCTATAATGTTTTCTTCATTGAGGCATAGCATCATCGAATCAAACTTTGTTAAATAGGGAGGCTGAAGAATTTAAACTCGACCCCAATATAAGGAACTGAAGTCGATGTCACAAACTATACTTCTTCGTGCTCGCTCCTCTGTTCACATGAAGCTGTAAAGGTCGAAAGGGCGAAAAGCAACTTATCATTCGATAAAAAAAGCCAGACTATGCTACCAAATGTATTAGATGATTTTATATAAATAATAATAAATATAATTTATGCTTTCCTAAATAAGATTGCACATTAAAAAACAGTTAGTGGCACATGTGCCAATAGAACAATAGTAATTTAAAGTTTCTTTACTTGAAATGTATGCTATGCTTAAGTAAGTTACCATAATCAATTTTATAAAAACCTCAGACATTCTTATCAATTTCAATATAACCTGGATAAGTTAATTAGACGGTGACGTGGGAATAGATTGCATGCATGAATGCTTTCTTAAAGAATAATTACAATATATGTGCAACAATAACAAGTTATCAAAGCTATCGCAAGCAAATGTTTTAAAATCAATGTCCCAATTTACGTAAAGTATTCGATGCTAATTTCGTCAAAGTACAGAAACGTATAGAGAAGAAGATAAACACACGTAGCTATTGAATATTAAATTGAAGAAACATGCCTGCCTCTAATGCCACCGCGACTTGAACGATAAATATTCCTTCCGACGATCTTCGCTCATCACCAAGATAAACAGCGTGGTGTCTAGCAAAGGTTAGGTATTGTGGGTGCAATAAATGCACGAAAGATTGCATAACAACCTGCGACAAACGCTTGGGTTGCCCTATGCGCCATCTTCTTAAGATCACCGTATATTGATACTAAACGCATTGTTGTTAAGTACTTATAAAATACCCTACGTAGAAGGTTAAATGAAAGTAGGTAACTTAAATATATTTTATCTACACAACTGTTATTTACAGAAAGTTTAAACTAATGCTACTAGGAATTAAAATGGGTTAAGGGTCAAGAAAAAAATTTTGAATAACGTTTAATTTAAATTTCTTAAATATTCGTTTTTCGACATTTTTTTTAATGTTTCGAGGTACGGTTTTTTTACTTTACGGTACACGTTTTTAGCGATAAACATTACTCACACCCTTTATCTCTACATCACCGATATTTTGCTACATTCATTATTGGCTTTCAGCATTTGGAACTTAAACATGTGAAACATAATATCATGGTAAATTTTGCAAGGTGGTTACAAAATCAGGATTAAAATTGGTGGTGGAGAACCCAGCGAAGGTGGAAGTGACCCAGCACTTCAGCCTCGTCTGTTGAGTCGTATGCTATACAAAAGGGTATAAAGGAGGTTGACTAGGAATCTAGATGAATGTAGCCCCTTGCATTCCAATGGGTATTCTTGCAAAGGGAATTTCCCTTTTACACCAATAAGGGTTCATCCATGTTTGGTCAGCTGAATGTTTAAGGAGCCAAATATCATTACAAAATATTTAAAAATGTTTGTGAGCTTCCTTGTCTGTCAATATATTTTATATACCTATATTATGCATATAGGTAGATAGAAAATTTACCGGTTTTTTTATAACAGGTAAAAAAAATACATTTATGAATGCCACGCTTTTAAACCGTGATTAACGAAATTTTCCTTCTGCTATTTTCGGGCGTTCTTACAAAAAGTTAAGGCGTTGGTCTTGGTTGACCAAGTGCAGATTAGCATATTAATACACCTTGAGGACATTAGATACGTAGAACTTTCATGATTTTGTAGGTGTTTTCTTCAATAAGAGTTTTGAAGACGCGTATAATTTTGAAAAAATAAGATACATGCAGTATGATGTGCGGTTGTTTTACCTATGTTGCACGTATTTGAATAATTACCATATTTGTGACACGTTTTCGCTAACATAAAATCGTATTAACATTTTAATGTCTAAAATTTCCATGGAAATCTTTTGGTATGTATATTGACGAGTTTACTGCAGTGCTAGTTAGAGTATTTTTATATATTAATGCCGTGGTATTGATTAACCTTTAATTTGCAATTTAATCTGCTTCTACTACGGTGGATTTAAAAATGGTCGATATTTTAATTGAATTATTTAATTTTTTATAGCTTAACAACGCTAAAAAATATGAAATGTGAAGTTAATCTATTATTATTGTATTGATTTTTTGATATCCTTTATTTAATACTATTTTAAGATATCCTTTTGTTACAATTGAATACAAGCATAAACTATTATTATACGTATTCTTTCTTATTTACATGTTTTTCAGAGAAATTGAATACTGCACTGACGGAGCGAGACTCATCGAAGTTGCTTCGCCACAAAATCAATTGCGAAGATGGCGCGTGAGAAAAGGCCAAGCTATAACTCGTCCGAACATTTCTTAGTTGACAGCTTGCTGTGCTTAACTTGGTTGTAGGTCATTCGTTTAACTTATTTATAGATTTACAGAAGAAACATAGATTTGGGTACGCGAATAATTAACTTCTATTAAGAAAGAACAAATTTTTATATGAACGTCTGAGGAAAAGTTCGAATTTGTTCTCGATATCACACATCGAAGGTGAGGCAAAACTCATCCGGCTTAAGTGCTTGCGGCAAGGGCTGAAGACGCTCCAACGAGGTGGTACATACATATGCTTGCCTCGCTCGAGGCGCCTAGTGACCGACACAGCGACCTATATCTGCCTCGCGAGGCTACTCGCTAAGTCAGTACCCAGCTATTTAGTACGATTACATTTATAAAATAATAAATTATAGAAAACAAAAGAATTTGTACAAATTTTTGAGGAACAGTTTCTGCTTGTCTATTGTATTATTTGTAGGTACATAATTTTGTCTAAACAATTGTATTTATACCTGGTTGCAAGTATTTTACCTAACGCATGCAAAATGGGTATAAGGCTTAAGGTGAAGGTAAGACATAGGACACAAAATAATTATAAGGCTGTTGAAGACTATTGAATACAAATAGCAGGTTGTAATTGTTGGAATTTTAATGATGTTTTTTTAATAAGTTAGAATTTATAGGCCTTAGTGTATGTAAGAATTTATACGACGAGCTTAAGGACAAATTAAGTTAGCAATTACTTACTCCTTTACCAGTTTGACTACAATGTAGAAAAACCAGTATCTACGATTTCTTTTGTTTCTTTTATACCATTAATTACAATAGTTACTTTATATGGAATAGACTGTCTATATACTAAAGACATTAATTTTCAATTCAACTACAAATACATACAGCTATAGTAATTATAAAACTGTAATTTTGTATTTAATATTCTTGACGATGTTTTTTTTGCTGCATATACATAATAGTGAATTAAAATTACTTTTTTCTGTATTTATTTATTACAGAGTTATGTAATGTAAAAGAAGGTAGGATGAAAATTATTTTTCATACTGATTTTAAATTTCGAATAAGTCAATAGAAAAACATTGAACATCTGTATTTGCTAAGAAGTTTTAGTTTAGTTTTAGTATTTTTATACTAAAATTTAAATATTTTTCAATCATATATTATTCTGTTAAAATACCATTAAATGTAAAGATAGTTCGCAACATTACTTTATTGAATTAATTTAACTCAAAATAAATGCAATATTCAATTATTTATAATATAATATTTAATAAATACCAAGAAACGCACATACAGTTTTTTTTTATATAGTGCTTAATTCTCCTACCATTTAATAAATACCTGACCCATCATATTATATTAAAAAATATAAAAATGAATAAAAAAAAATCCCTTACGGTAAATCAACAAAAAAAATGTTAAACTTTTATGAAACTTACCGTTTTCATGTTGGTGACTTGTGGTAGTTATATTCCGCAAATGTACTGATATCCCATATGGGATGTGGTGGATGTCGACGGCGTGTGCCGATTGTACTTAGCCATCTAATCACATGTCCCTTTTATAGAGACGTTGGTTTGTCTAGCCATTGCATGCAGAAGGGGAGCCTGCAACGACTGCAAAGTACAGGGCCGTACTTGACGCGAACGCGAAGGAAACGTTACGACGGTAAATAATAATAAACTGTGATATGTAGTTGTAAAAATAATGGTAAATCTAATATTTTTTTATATAATATTATTATTAACAAAATTTTGGCATTTTTATTGTAATCTTTTGATAATTATATTTTGACCGTTACAAATAATATTCTTTCCTATATAAAATTATAAAAACTATTACTTGTTTTTGAAGAATTGTATTGGGCATAAATGGTAAAAAAAAGTTCGCTTTCATAATGTATAGGTCACAAACAAATGATATTTTATGAGGACAACAGCATACGTTTTAAAGCGTAGTTGCCAGTATTAATTAACTATCTTCCTGTGTTTTAACCTCTATTCTGTCATCATCATTGAGTATCTATAGAATATTAGCATAGAAAATGTGAACACTATAAAAATAGACGTTAAAA
>DWPA01000664.1:0-22746 GCA_018251375.1 Calpodes ethlius
CCAGAATCCCTATACTTTTAGTAGCGGTGAGTGCGGTACCCTGGAATTGAGGCGCCATGACAAATGGGGTTTTCTTATGTTCTTTTTATAGTAAAACTAATAGGTATAGTTACTTTAGTGGCATATGTACTCCAGTATAGAATACACAGTGTATTCTATTCTGTATTGTCATAGTTATATTTTAACTAAAGTGCCCTCCACGTAGGTCTAAGACGTGAGTCATGAGCCAAATCGCCCAAGGCGAATTCGCTTTGCGCGGCGAATGACAACATTTCTTGGTCAAAATCTTAATACCAAACAACTCTTAAAATAATGCACAAACGATTAATTTCTTTTAACGAAATTTTTAGCAATTAATTTTCGACGTGCATCGAAATTGGGAATCCAGTTTATATGTATTTCTATTGTTTTTTTTATTTGTGGTTATGTTCTTTTTGATAAAAGCTTTGTAATACTTTTTTTAATAAATGGGGGCAAAATCCATCTCAAAAAAAAATTTGTTCATTTATTTTTACAAATTTTAGGCTTTAGTCTATTTATTTTTACGGCATTTAAGGACGGCTTGATGCAATTGCTACGTTCTATATACAGAACAATGCACAAGAATAAGGGAAATTGACTTAGACTTATGCCTAACAATTCTACAATCATTAGGGACTGATGGGGGGCAATACATTTTTTATAGGGTAACTGAACAACAATTTAATGGCGTCCACGTCTCGGAAAAAGGAGTGTAGGTCGCCCCGTAACCTGAAGACGACCTGAAGAAAACAGCTGGTACCGCTGGATTCAGGAGACATATGACCGGTCTTAGTGACGCAAATTAAGGCAAGTCTATGTTCAGCAGTGGACCTTTAAAGGCTGGTAGATAGATAAATAGATAGATAGATAGATAGAACAACAATTATGGAAATTGTTGTGCAGGGAGGGTGCAGAAACAAACAATTTATACATGAACAGTAGGTACATTTATACATTTAAACAACTTGAACAACTTCTGACACTTTAGATAGCAAGTTATAATTAGAGACATTTGATATGTTGAATTGTTTCGTACAATAAATAAATAACGCATAAAAAATCTTAATGATTAAGATATACAAAGTTATCACATTTTATGATTCCAAGTTTAAAGTAAATAATACCGTGACTCAGATATAAGCCTGTTCTAAATACTCAGTATTTATTTAAAATCGTTTCAATGATAAACTATGTACGTTTATGTATTTATAAATCTTCTTCTTAATATAAAAAAATAATGTTTGTCTGTATGTATGCATATGATCGTTTGATGATTTTAACAAAATTGTTGTGCTTGAGCTCACAAGTTTCTGAGTTGGTATGACCAATTTTCGACAGATGGCGCCACTGTCACATTTTTTTAAATGAACAAAGTCAATGTACTGACTCAGAATTAACTTATTATTTGTTTAATGCTTTTTCTTCAAATTTATTTTCGTTGTTGGCGTAGCAACGCGTGCCGTTTACAGTTACTATGTGATAAAACAGTGCCACTGAGACTAGGTATACAACTTATATTTATATATAATTTAACGATTTATATATTTAAGTTTATTAAACATTTAACCGAATTCAAAATAAAAATAAGAATTTATTCAATGAATTCCTGTACAAAGAGTAATATGTTAATAGTTTTCCTTAAAGAAACGTATTCTTGTAAAAATGTCCTGCAGTCTCATCGTCTGTAAATTATATTTACTTAAATCTAAAGTAGGTATAAATCAGTGTGGATAACTCTAAATCAATCTACACATACACGAGAATTCTTAGAATGTCGTGCACGTTGTTTTAGTTTCAGAGCCGTAAACTCAATCGTATTTCGCGGCTAATTCTAAGAACTTGACCTTTCAAGGATTGGGATTTGTTGATTTTTTATACATCATTTTTGACCAATTTCAAAAGGAGGTTGCAAATCGATTTTTAATTTATTTTTCAATTTTGTGTGGCATATTACCGACAGTGTATTATAGAACTTAGGAGGCCCTCAATAATTTCGATTTAATCCGAGAATTACAAAGATAATCCCTACATGAACTCAAACACATTTTCCGGTGTAAGAAGTTCCAAGCTTAAATCCGAACCACAAGCCAAATTCTAATTCATTTTTCGTTACATACGATAGACACCGTCAAATCATATATTAGTATGTTATATTTCAAGTAAAGTAAAGCATAGCTATTTCACTTTCCTAGATGATTTTTATGCAAATAGCCGACGAGCCGACGATCCATATGATGTTAAAAGGCTACCGTCGCTTATGAATGGCAGCATCATCAAAGGCAACATCAACGTGTTGCCGGAAAAGAAAGAGAGAAAAGAAGAAAGAAAGAAACAGAGAACTGAGTGTTAAGCCTCTAGGCGGAACAAGTCTTGTTGTTTAGCGGCTGGCTTAAGCAAGAGAGTGGTAGCTAGACAGGCTTCACGAAATGATAATAACGCCAGTAATCACATTAATAAATTGATAATGTAATTATTAATATTATTGTAATAAAGCCTTGCCTTCAAGCGGGCCGACTCATACATTATAGGTCTAAGGCCATATTCTCTCGCCTTTTACGACATACTAGTATGCCGATAAGATTAGATCCCATTTACTAATACGGCTTTAGTAGCTGTTTTCATTATTTCACATTTATGACAGTGAAAATGTAGTTAAATTTTCATACAGACCATCTTCAACTTTCACTTGTTAATTTACAATTACTTAGTATACAATCAAAGAGCGTTTTTGTTCAACTGGTACTGCGAGTAGTTCTGTTTGGAAGCATGAACCTCATGATATCACAGGTAACGTACTAATTCCATTAATTAACGAGATTTAGTTAATTGGTATGCGTGATGTACCAACTACATTTAGTGTAGGAAAATTTATTCCTCTTCCTGATTGTCAGGTCAATCAGAATCAATGCACGTGTGCATAGTAGTGTTATAAAACTATAACACTTGTAGAGCAGTGATAGGCTCTCATTATGAATTCCGTCTAAGGTAAGTTTTGCTATCACAAAATAATTACTCTTCTTAGCATTAATTATGTACTTCGAAACCTGACTTAGCATAGATTAATTACAACAGAGATAATACTAGTGCCGAATTACAGTACAGAATTATATAAAAGTGATTTAATTTTTTTTATAGCCTACACGGTATTGTAATACGAGCTGTTATTTTACAGTAAATAGGAGCAAAATTTAAAAACAATATGATAAAGTATCTTAAACATAAGATAGATGATATAGGCCTTGATATTATTTTTAAAGTAATAATAATAATAATTAACAATAATTAATATATATTTTATAGCATATATTTTTTAAAAGATAAGTTCAAGCTTATCACAGCTTAAAACTAGACTAGATCACTTTCGAAGAGCAATAAAAGTAACAATGAATAAATGGCTAACTTTTTTATTGCTCAATCATAAAATAGATTAGAAAACATAGCTTGAGGGGTGAAGTGCGTGAGACCAAGCCTAACCGGAAGGATACGCCATGCCCACGCGAAACTGGACCGTCTAGCCTCGGTCGAGAAAGAGTTCTATAAACAAATTCAATTGGACTAAATGAGTAAATTTTTATTCTGGGGCGATGAGATCATTAGGTGAACGCCCGGTAGCAGAACGATGTTGGTGGAAATGGGTCGCTGGGACTACACTGCGACAGTGGGACATTGATTTGATTGATACACGTGAAATTCTGTTGACATATCACTTCAATAGTTTGTCGACCCTTTGCTGTACATTCTGACCCATAAATTATGAATTTTATAGGTGTTCTTCATCAGCTTAATTAACATTGAAGTTAAATATTTACGCCCTTTATGAATACGTATCTTTTGAAACATTTGTTTTTTGATAGATATTGAAAAATCTAGAAAGATTATCTAATGGAAGTACAAGAAGCGTGACATATAATTATACACACCTAAAAACGTTGAAGACTAGTTATATAAATGACAAAGACACCTGGAAATTAAAGTGCTATAAATGTTCAACCCCAGTCTAAGCAGGCTAGTATTTATCCTTTAACTATTGCTTATCAATTTAAAAGATATGCCCATGTTTTTATTTTATTTTATTTATTTGGTTCATCACCGATTTTACCTTTTTCAAAATGGTATAAAACATAATATAAATAGCAAAATGGATTAATGCACAATCACTTACAAATACAACAATAATGTAATCATTGTCCAAGTAACAATAGTATGCCGTGAAAAATATAATCAATACGGCTCATACTTAGTAATTAGTACTTCTACACGATGAAATTTTCAATTTATTTCTAAGCACCTTTTCGAAACGTGATAGAATCAAAACACAAAGGTATGTAACAAAATACATGTATTAATAATAATCTTAATCTGATCAGAGCAGCTCTTTATAAGAGACGTTTTCTTAATTCGTCAGTCACCTCAATATCCGTATAATATACTCTTTTATACGATATTAATTGCATTTAAAGGTATATCGGCGGAGCGAAGAACAAACTGTTATTTATGATTACTGCCGGTAAGGTTTATTTAACAACATCCACAGTGATGCCACTCACTGAGAGATGTGTCGGATATCAATCATTCTCTTACTAAATAAACAACTAACTCCATGTTGGACTAAGCACAGGGAAGTTTTCCACAGTCGGCGTGAGCTATAGAATGTATCGATACGAAAAATAATGTTGCATTTCTTAGTACTACGATAAAAGAGAACGATTCCTAAAATTGCTAATCGAAACATCCCGTTAAACATTTTGGAATTGTTGAAAGATTTGGCCTATTTTCTTACTTTCTTCCTTCCATTCTATTGAAACTTGATTATTATTTAATTTTAGGATAAGGCGGTTTGTAACACTATCCTAAACGCATGATCATAGTTTTGTAGACGTAAGATTGTTAGAAGTTATAACAGTTGAAAAGCGTTGACGCGCGTGGTTTATAAGTGGCGCCTAGCTGCCATCGGCTGCCACGTTCAATCATACAATTTGGCATTGTGCCGGATAGACTCCATCCAATTACAAGGATATTTTTTTTGTATTTTAAATAACGTATCAATATCTTTACACAGTATTAAATTAATGCAACATTTATTCAATATCTGTATCGCACTATGACGTAAAACTGCAAAAAAAATACTATCCTTCGCTTTATTTTCTTGAACCGGTGACGAGTCGAAAAACCAGACAGACACGAAGTTTAAATGCTAGTTTTAATATCCAATTATAGTATTAAGGCTGCCGGGTACTATATTTTAGTTAAGACATTTTATGGCATAAAACTTGTTAGAGCGACTTCGAGATAGTGGAGAAGGTACTAAGTGTAAACAGTTAATTCGTAATTTTGTTGATTGGCTTTATTAGTGCGCAGAACGCGGAAGTGGACTATAAATAATTGTTTATTGAGAATAGTTTTCGAACGAGTTGATGACTGCGACACCGGTTGGGTCGGTAGTTACAATGACAATTTATGAAATATTACATTTCAAACATAATTGGTAAAACGGCCACCGGCACCATTAGGTGATAGCTTAGGTATGCGGGCTTTTGGTTAGTTACCATTCGGTAAATAACATTGATTTACTAAGTTACGAAACTCGGCGTGTTATCCGGCTCTTGCCGACAGAAACGTTCCATTATCTAACTAAATTAACTCACTTGTATTTTACTACTTATGATCTAGATATTGCAATGATAAATTGGTTAATTAATGAATTAAATTAATTGGCAATAAAATTCATTAATAACCAATTTATCTCCATATATTTACATAAAACATTTTAAGGTTCATTTTAGGCAGCCAGGTAGGTAAAAACTACACTACTATGTAGGTAATTATCTTTTAATTGGGTGTTGCATATCCCAGCAACCTTTACCAGGGGAACGACCAGGGGAACGACCAGGGGAAACATGCGCATAGCGAATACCTACGTTTATTGTTTATTACAGTACATCATTTATAGTTATTGACTTAAACTCAAGTATGCGTTGAGACTGTAAGTTTTAAGGATATCAATGCATTAGTTAAGTCAATAATCGTTTCTTGAAAATTTTTGGCACGTGAAAGTTGTTATGATCGTGTTATATCTGCGTTAATTTAGTGTAAATGACTGCGTCTAAATCGTTTAAATTAACGCGTTAATTTTAAGCTTCGCTACACCAATAAAGTTCCTTTTATAAATTGAATGTGTAAGGGCGCTAATGTGGCAGAGACATTAGAAGAATTTTGGTATTAAAAGCAACTAATATACTTAAGACAGTCAAAAAGGGACGGTTTAGTTTGTACATTTATTTTGAAATAAGTATTATACAAATATGTTCCTAGTAACTGTAAACATTAATGCTATTTAATATCACGATGATGTTAATTTTAAGGTAAATAAAATGGTTTACCTTAACCGTAGACCAGGTACTTCGTGAAATTCTTTTATAATGTACTCACATATATGTACAAGAGAACATCAAATTCATTTCATTAACTCCGTTATAACCATCACGTAATCCATAGGTGTCGTATTTCTGGTATCCTTTCGGAATTTAAAAGGTTACGATTGCTTTTTTATACCCACGTAGAGGTTCAATTATTCTATCGGAGATTTTCTATGGATAATTGATACATACGTAGGAAATATATTATTCCAATTTAATCACTCCACATATAATATATACATTTTTTTCTAACAAATATGTAAGATATAACCTATACGAAAACTACCTATAAATATAAAAATACCTACATAATATAAAACTGTAATTAATCGATGTCTGGACATGGAAGATAGTTTATTTACGCTATAGATACCATAACATGGGGCAGGATTTAGAGTTCTATTTTAATCCACTTAAAAAAATATTACGTCACTTTGAATAATATTTTTTTCACGTATAGATTTTAGGAAGCGAAGTTTCGTTACTAGTTTCCCACACGAGTCGAACTTAAATTAAAAGCGTAGAAAAAGTTTAATGGGTGACAGCCGCGTCAGATTGAAATCCGTGTCTCTAAGCGGAAGACTGACCCACCTCTGACCACGGCACTATACAGCTAATGATGTTAATAGTACTCGTAACGAAAAGAAATTAAATAGATAAACTGTGTTCTTTGGTGAATCTCAGGACGAGATATATATAGAATTTAATGCGTTACTACTGTTTATTATGAGGTTTATTTGAAGTGGTTTCAGGGCCTCGTATATTAGGTCGATGGGATGTTATGATAGCTAGTGATATAGGAGATATACTTCTCAATGTGTTATTGAACGAATGTAGAGCTGTTTTTGAACCACTGTGAATGAATAGTTGACGTTAAATCAGAATTGAAGTTTCATTGCAATGAGAAAAAAACAGTACTCCTCTATTTTTTTTTTGTTTTATAACATATATTGTTAGCAAAATACGTAAATGGAATTGAATAGCAAAAATTTAATTGCATTAAGATTTTTTATCAAGCTTTTGTTTGATATCAGCCATCCGATATCTGTTTTTAAATACACCTTCAGTGTTAAATTTGATCCATTTCCCAGTGTCCGATTGAATTTCGTACATATAGTACGTACATCAGATGACGATGAGATATAATGACTGGTCTGATCATGGAGTCGAAAGGTGGCCTTCTGAATTTGATAGGCATTCTGAATGAAACGACGCAACCTTATCAAGTGTGTACTCGTTTGTTTTGTCTCGAGATGTACTCTGCTCTTAGTCGATATTCAGGATTTTACGATGAAGTTGAAGTTTAGTTTTTTAAACAATTATTTATTACTACGAAGAATGACGGATAATACCGTATTTGATCTTTAAATGGCAATGTGTTGATACGATTGATTTAGGCACACGAGCAGATGTAATCACAGATAAGAGGCGGGGATTGATGTCTGGACGACGGTATCGATGGACCACACGCCGATAAAACTTATAAGAGCCATCGCCGAATAAGCTTCTAAGTAGGACACATCCAAATATCAGTTCTACATCGAACGGTGTAAGTGCGAAAATGTTGTAAAGTGGATTGCATCATGTTCTATTTCCAACCAACGTTTCAAATTAGACGAGAAAATCGTATATTCATTTTCCAAAGTAAACAAAATAAACATATTTTTCAGCGCTCTATGGTAACGCTCGCAGTAGCAGCAGAGTACAATTGGCGAGCTCTGAGTATCTCTAGAGATACGAACGCCGCCCATGGGGCCCTAATCCTAACAAGTGGTGTCGATAAATTAGTCGCGATGTGATTGGTGACATCACCGTCTGCAGACCGACCTTCCAGCTAATAGCATCGTACATTTTCATGATACGAATGTGTAACTGGAGCGAACAGTTTTCTACAACTCTATTTCGGTGCCGTACTTAACTACTTTATATGCCGATGAATTAAATCATTTCTGACGCTGACGATATAGAAACTGCACTGTCCCATGTAGTGCGTCAAATTTCTTGCAACACACGAAGGTAGGCTTTCAATTTATTGATATGGACGATACCCGTGAACACTAAATGGTTGCAATAAATCATTTGGAATACTTTAGTAAGTACACAAAAAGAACGTAGCATTTTTATACTTTTTCTATTGCGAAGCTGTCGTATTCTTTATGCGTAAAATTTTTACGTCGCCTTATGATATTATAAATCTTCAAACAGACGGTTTTTTTGTTCAGCCGCATCTCGTAGCGTAGCCGAATTATAATAAGAAACGTACAGTCGCAAGCTGCAAATCGGAAAAGTGGTCTTACGCCCTCCGTATTCAAATATTATAATTGAGCCGAGGAGCAACCAACAGCCGGCGGGTGCGCCCGCGCCGCCAGTGCCGGTACTCCGTCGTCCGTGGGCGCAGTGGCTCAGTGGCCCGCAAGTCGCCGCGTCGCCGCGTCGTGCTCCCCGTTACCCGAGCCGCTCTACTCACGCCGTCGCACACGATCCACTTCGAACTCACTCACGACTTTAAATTAAAACGCCTTCACTCGATAACATAATACCTTATTTGATTCTAACCGATAAATAACAAATATTATTATTAAGTAATAGTATCGTTAATTAAGAATCGAATTACGAGGTATCAAACACGTGTTTATTTATATATAGTTAGCGCGAACAGACCTCGGTATCGGCTGATCCACGTTTTTCACTCCGAGCGAATAAATTAGCGGCCGGGACGTCGCGCGTCGCGTCGCGCGAAATTTCACTTTTTACCGACAAAAAGCTACTCGTTATGTACGCAAGATTTTCGCATGATCCGGAAAAATGGGCCTATGACTTGTGTGAGTATTTAACATGTATATTCTTTTTACTTACAAGTTTAATTTTTAAAACTGTGCATTATAATATTCGTAAAAACTATGTTTGTGTACGACAAGACACTTATTATATCGTAATTTCAGATAAAAGTTTTGTAGTTTTAAATATCGTAATAACGAAGTAGGAAACTTTACAAGTTTGAATGAATGTGCCAGAGACGATAAATACAAAAACATTGATAACTTTATCCTTTATTGTTCAACACTAGGCAGGTACAATGACTTTATTTAAATAATTAGCAATTAAAAATATCTGAATAATTAATACTGCTGATATTTCAGTGTTGAACCACTTCGACGTGGGTCGGTTCTTTACCCTTCGTAATTAAACTATGGATATATGGCAATGTTTAAACATCAGCTGAATAAACGAACACTACCACATAAGCATAATTAAAACATTTAGAATACTCTACGTAATGCGAGTTAAATTTGTTGCTGTGCTTGTGGTGTTGCACGCGCTTTGAAATACCATAAACTATTATGCAAAATTATAAATTTATTGATAAAATAGAAGGGGAATTGATTTACCTGCAAACTTTTGACTTCTAATAACAAATACAGCCGGCTTATAATCAATTGACGCAATCATTTTTCGCGGCAATTAAATTGAGAATCTTTAGTAAAAATTTGTTTTAAAACTGATATCGTATCATAGTTTAGAACAATAACTAAGATAACATTTATTTTTAAATATGTTAAGGAGATATTGTCCGATCAAATTTTTTGTTCACTAGAAAATATTGAAAAAAAATTATATTCAAAGTCATAGTATTCGAATAGTGTTTTTTTATTCTTGTGGGTGAATGACTTTGTTTCAGATGTGCTAATTTACGCTTTTGTCGTTGGTTAGCGGAGCATACTATTCGCTGCTATTAGTTACGAGTTAAAAGACCTTGTGGGGCCGTCTCGTGATTTTTTTCATAATTTTCATGCAGTTTTTTCGTGTCGCTTTGATTTGTATTATTTCTCTATTATAGATTTTTTTTTCAGTCCGTAAATTTACGTAACTGTTATAATAAAAAAAAAGATTTTCTTCGAAGTGAATATATTACCTTTATACACTAACATTTTATAATTTTAGCTTCTAATATTAATGTTACCGTGGTGCATAAGTATTTTGAATCAGATAAATAGTGCAAATCAATTCTTATTTAATGAAAATCAAAGAAAAATAACCTAACAACTAATGTTATTTCTAATCTTTCGAATCTAGGGTTTAGGCTTGGTTGAGAGGGAATTGCTGGACGTTGTTATTGTAACTTCTAAAATTATTTTTAACTTTTAACCTTGGATTCTTAAGCTATTTACAGAAACATTGTTCATAGTTACTAAGTTAGTTTCCGTTTTTATGTATTCATTACTACGTAGGTATTTGAATATTAGACAGATTATTGTCCCAGACTGGGACTAGCTAGTCTGGATAAATGACTTAATTGTAAATGACAAAAGTATAGTCTAGAGGTTGACCTTTCTCGTCATCTTACGCTATTTGTTTCAATTAAAATGTCATTGTTAATTTCCGCAAAACTTTCGTGAGAAGTGACTGGCATTTACTAACTCGCATTTAGTACAAATAACTTCTTCTGTCTCATCGTGGTGCAAGTATTTGTGGCTTCATTCCGGTTTACCAAGTCGTGGGTTGTAATGCGTGTCTGATAATTGAAACATATGCTTTACGAGGGCATTCATCTTGATTTTGTCACTCGGCGTTTATTCCAATTAATGCTTACATTATACGTCAATGGCAACAACACCGATTTTTTCGTGCTGTAAATCAAGTGGGTGTGGGGACCATATCGGTTAACGCGCGTCGATGCCGGCAAAAGAATTTTTTGGGTCGCTCGCGGTTGTTGCTCCTATGCCCACTAGGTCAAGGTATCTATTTCAGACATGGGCTTGCGAACAATTAGTACAGTACATACAGAAGTTGTTTTACATGAAAATGTGTTGTATTCTTTTACAGGAATGTTATGGACAGTTTCCTGTAAAATTATGTTATACTTATTTTGGTAACTTAGCACCTAATTTGCCGGTACCAGAAATTAATTCGAGTGTAATAATAATAATCTTTGCTTAATTCAACATAAAAAACGTATTGCGTTTATAAGTCTAATTACTTTCAAAACTATTGTTAGGTTAAGTTACTCGTCTTTGTATCAAATCTTATTCCATTCTTCTTGAATCCCGCTGAAATTGGAAAATTCCGCGTGAAATCTTTGCATTGCTTTTTGAGATAAACGCAATGAAACAAAGAGATACTGACCTTGTATTATATAGTAAAATACAGTGGACTAATTTAAATTTCTGACACAAGATGTTCTAAAGGAATTAATTTATTCACATTGACGTGGTACCTTTTATCTATTCCTGTTAATTTTTTACATAGAAGTTAAACGTCACTATTAAAAATGAACATCTGTAATTTTCTCAACTAAAAATCTTCCTATTACTGAGCTTACGTCAAAGAAATGGGTTAAATGGGCAAAAGCAATAAAAGTAGCCCTCGCCGTGAACTCGAATCGAGTGCGAATCCCCGGCCACAGCGAAGGCCATCGATCCACACAACACAAGAATAATACTATAACCAACACTACGGATTGGCGCTGTTGATTTAACATGTATTTCACTTTCGTTTTGTATTTGCTTACGACTTCACTAGTGTTAAGTTTTTTAGGGTTCATACATTCTCTATTTCGCTTCTTGTAATCAGTTTTTGCATATTCAATAACGTAAAGCATCATACGGCATATTTGAATAGGTCGTAATAAAAATAAATTTCACCAAACTGTAACATTGTATGCTAATTTCGTATGAATACAACAAATGTATACAGTACCAATGAAAGTAATTGAAAATTTTAACGGAGTGCTGATTACCGGTGTCGGTATCGAAATGTAAGGTTAAAACACAGTCATATTGTAGCTACGTAAACAGCAGATAATTCGGAGCATTCAGCGCGGTAATAATCCCTTTGTATCGCTTTGAATAGTAATGATAACAGTGGTCGTTGAACGTACGTTCGTGAACTTGGTTCAGTCTCAAGATCGATTTATATTGAACAAGAATTATTTTACTTTCACGTCGATATACAAATTTAAACGTAGCATAAAATTTACACCGTTTGAATCTGTTTCGATCTAAAAGAAGCTTTATGTTTCAGTCTAAACCACGTCAATGTGACGTATGCACTGAATCTGCTGGGAATTCTAAATATATTTAAAATATGATAGTAATCATTTACATTGGTATAGGTCATCATAATGGAAGCGACCTTTTGACGTTTACTGATACAGACAGAATAGTTAAATGTTCGTTTGTTATTTTTATTACATAAAATGTGTTAGTAAGATACAACTTTATTACGACCATCAGTCAATCTTGTCACTTTATTTGCGTCGTAGTTAGTTAGGAATCACATAACTCATGCCGTCTCAGGTCTTATTAGTTTCCTAACGTCATTGGGATCAATTTTCCGATATACTGTTTCACGTAACGTTATGTGAACAGAGTAAAGTATACGTCTCTGTATTTTATCATCAACTTGGTGGTGTTTCCAAAAGAAAAACATAAAGATAAATATTAAACATAGAATTTGGTAGTGAACAACATCGAACATTTATAGTGAGCTCGTTGTGGTGGCAAAATATACGTTGTTTCGTACATACGCATGTGCCGGCATCTATATTTAGAGCAGTGAAGCATGCCGACCAAGTTGATCTAACCGTAGATACGCTTCCTAGTGGCAGCAGACGCCTAGACGATTCAACAGAAGGTGCTTTTGAAACTGATAGACGTAAAAAGTATAGGGAAATAAGTACGGAGCGTTGTTATGATAGTACATGCACGAACTCCAAATTAGTAATGCTTTTTCACTTCTTCATGACTAATATTTAGCTGTCAGTGTGATAAAGTGTTACATACTATCTGTCTTTTAATGCCTGCCAATTATGTATCGAAGGTCATCAGTCACTATTCCGAATTTTCTTTGTTCTAATCTGTCCCGGAAATGTAACAAAATTGTAGTTGTTTTCTTCTGTTTGGTCAAGTTGCATAAACAATTGTACATGCACGAAAGGTTTATGATATCCTTATTAAGTTACAAATTTTAATTGGCACTAAAGCGAAACAGTGATCAATTCTATTGCACTCTGTCAGATTATTATTTTTACAATTTTAAAGCCATCTCCAGTAATTCAAACCAAATCCTTAAAAGTTTACTTATATCCAAATTATTTTCTAAATTTGATCATATATTATGTGTACCAATGGCTGGATATTATATATGAATGTCAATATTTAAATGGAATATAATGATCTGTTACGCTAATAAAATGGTGTAGAGCTATTATGAGACCTAGAATGTTTCAATAAGCACTATTCATTGGTCAAATCAATGTTTCCATTGGTTATATAAAACCATTTACTAGACTGAACTTCTGAATGCACTTGTCTTTAAATTGATAGTTGCTTATATTAGCGTAACACTACAAAAAGGTTTTTCTTGAATAGTATATGATACTATAATAATATACCTATATATTTTTAAGATTGTTTTCAGCTGATTGTGTAAAAATAATTTATTTACAATCATTACGTTAATTGGTTCTTAAATACATATATATAACAAAATTATCCTTAACATTTATAAATTGGTATTCCCATGTTTAAATTTTTATTACGTCTTGTATGACGCACGTCTTCTTTAAATATGGATAAATAACTTTACGGAAAAAGGAACTATAGGTTTAGGTACAGTAGGCATATTATGTAGAGGAATATATGGTATTTATTATAGAATATTTTAATCATTTTAATTAAACGACATAACCAAATTACAATAAAAGGTTGTAACTTTGAAATCAATTACTCTGAGTGTGTTTAGATAAAATGTTTACATATAGTATAGTATAGTACTCCACTTAAATAAATGATGAAGACTTGTGGCTATTAATGCTGGAGAAAATTATAATTAAAGTCTGAACTACCTGTGCTCTCATCTAGTATGACGAAGATTTAAAATAAAACAATACTGTGAAAAATATGCTGACTATACGAAATAATATCTGGAAAAAAAGCATAAACATTAACTTAATACTATTTTTTAAACTTTCCTGTATTGCTTCCGTGAATTTTCACGGCGCGAAAACGTTTCCTTAAAATTAGTAAACGTCCACTTGATTTAGTTACTACATTAAAAAGACGTAAACACAGAACAGGTGTAATGAGTAACACGAAATTTATAGCTTAAAGCTTCTCTTTTTCGCAGAATAATGTTAAATGGCTAAAAATTTAAATAAAAGTACAAGAGGAAAATAACACCTTGCTAGGATTTTATTTGTTACTACATACTTAAATACAATACTAGTAATCTGTTCTCGTTTCGGCTAAAGTGTGTTTGCTTGTTTGTCCTTCTTTCACGGCGTAACGGAGTATCGCAAGGATATGATTTTTGGTTTGGAGTTAGTTGGCAGGACGACGAGTACTATAAACTTCTTTTTTATCACAATATAACACCTCATTTCTGAGAAAAGCTCCATTACCATGTATATTTTAGCCAAAGTAAAGAATGTGTTTAACAATAAAGTGTTGCCTGCCAATGATAGAAAGGAAACGAAAATCTCTTTCTTGCAGTTCTATCATCTGGTAATAAATAAAGTACTTACTTAATATAAAATTGAATATGCGCTATTATGTCTTTGCCATTCATGCTTTAACGTTAATGTCATCGGAAATGCGCGAATTTTACATTCCGTTAATTGTGTCTTGATTAATACAATAATTATCGCACTGGCCATTGGTCACATCAGTGATAGTTAACGCGTTAGAACGTAGATGTGGCAGGGACGATAAAATACATAGAGATTGTTTATATACACTTTAGTAATTAATTTCAAAGAAATGTCTACAGTTTAACTCGCCAGTTAGCTTTGTAATTATAGACACCCAGTAGATGTATAGGTTCACATATTAGGTTAAACGATATGAAAAAGTTTTTCATCGATCATGATAACTTTCGTACAATTTACATTCGAAGTCGGATACTTAGAAATTTTTAATGAAACAAAACTTGGGCTCTTTGAACAATATTCTCATAAACAAGAATTGTCTTTGAAAACCAATTCCCCATTTAATAAATTAAGTATAGGTACATATTATTAACATTCGCTTCGGCAATATAACATTAAAACAGAAGCTTAGCTAAATTCAATACCAGGGTTAAAAGATCACGGAGTTTTATTAGATACGGCACTTACGGCTTAAAATCGAAGCCATAAAACAGAAACATAAATTTTATTAGTTAAAACCAGAATTTATTCTGAGGTTTAGCAATATGATGTGTAATCTTATACTTATATCTTATATTAATCACTATTAGGAATACTAAACACAAATAGAAAATTTTATAAGTGTATATATGTTTTTCACGGATTTCTCCGAAACTGCTAATCGACTTTAGGCATTATTTTTATTGGCGTTTAACTAGATAACAATAAAGAATTCATTAAATGTTCAGTAGTTTTTATGATGTGGATTCAACATAAAAGGCCTAGTTTATTGTTGCTAACTACGTGTCTGAGGAAAACATTACAAAACCTTAGTTAAATTTTGGGCGCGAGTAATAATAAATTATTCCATTTTTTAATTAAAACAAATATTATGATGTAAAATCGTTATTTAAAAAATAATTTCCATTTAAAATATTATATAAAAGTTATATTAATAAAGTAATAATGAGATAGTGTAATAAATTATGAATCTATCCTTAAAAGTATTTTTTTAACCATTATTTTATTATCGAAGCACACATATACCGGCTACTTATGTATGCATCGGTCGGTATTTAGTTGGGTGACCACACTGACTAATTCGGCAAAAAGTTTTTTAGTGCTTTCGTGATGTTTCGCATGTAAAGTCATCGATCCGAATGTTATCGTTAAATAGCCGCGCAAGCTTTTGGGTGGCATAAAAATTTCGACACTTACGTTTGCTACTAATTCTTTCACTTATTCACACTAGCAGCATCGTGTTGTTTACTCTATGGCTCTTCTCAGTCAATGTCCAATTATAGGTTTTAAGCAACATGAAAATATACAATTCCATTACGTTATATGCAAATTTTTATTCATAAGAGAAGTAATAATATCATATGCGATAAGTAGCACGTAGTCTTACGTTTACGCTATTTTTATCTTACGAATACATTTGTCCATCAAAGATAAACACTGATATTATATAAGAAATGATAGTGATATATAAAAATGGCATATTGCGAATCTTTATTTTTTAACCGACTTAATAAAAGAGAGGTTAGTTGTGTGTTAAAATTTGCATATAAATTAACTTAGTATTCTAACGGCTGTTCTTAACTCTAGAAATGCAAATTTAGGTAAAAAGTTAATTAAAAAAAAACGATTTAAAAAAATAATTTAAAATATTGAAATTAGAAATGTAATTTTTGTTTGAGACTGATGCACTTGTTTATTCGATGATTTGTTGACACTGTCCTCAAACAAAGTGTATATTTCTCATTTGTGTATTATTTCATATTAAAAAAAAAAATTAAAGTTCATATTTCTAGTAGTGTCATATTTATAATATCAGTTATATGACGATCTAGATAGATATATAGCCCTATATTTGAAATCAATGGCGATCTAATGAAATAAGTATTATTATACAATTATGTTTTGTCTATAGTTTTAATTTTATTTTTCGATATAATTGAAAGTTTGAAACACCGTAAAGCTTTTACACTTGCCATAGACAAGGTGCTTAAGACGCCATAAACATCGCCTTAGTATTATTTAATGGAATGGATGTGAAGTTCAACAGCTATTGAGAGAGAACATATTTTCGTCCATAAAGATCTAGAATCACTTTAAAGCTTAAACCTCTAAGAATTATTACGTGTCCATGTGATAAAAATCGTAATGTGAGGCGTTTATTCCTAGAATTTTAAATAGCATTTTTTTTCACCATTTTGAAGTTGTTTGGGTGCAATCGCGTTAACGGAGATGAATTAAATTTTCGCAGTAATGTCGTCATTCATAAATTTTAGTGCATATATTACATAACCCACCTAATATTCGTCCATTCGTTTAAGCAGAAGGATATCTAAATTCTGCATTGCGGCCGTCATTAGTTGCCGTGCCTTCATTCTTAGAAAGGATCGAGACGTTGCCATGTTTTGTTATACATACGTATGTTTGAATTAGTGTAAAAGTCTTTCGAAGCGTTGACTCAAATATAAAAGATTTAAAAACTTTTATATTTACAACATAGGAGACATAGTCCTATAAGATCTCTATTAGAGTGCGTAATAGAGTACGCTCTATGCTTAAGTTTAGTAATGACTGGATCTGCATTGGACCTAGGTTTGGATTACCATCGGGTTAAAGGTAAACATAACATTAAAAGTTTACGATCAACATATATTTCATCTACTTACGATGTATATCTTAGGACTAATGATGATCAATGATATTGTATCAGTCACTCATACCCTACATCAAGTTTCCTACTAGGTCTTCTATCATGCGTCATTGTTTCACTCAGAAATTAAAACGATTGATCCTAGTTAACGGCTGCACTTAATTAACGGTTAATTTAACTACCTTAATAGAGTTCTATACAAAATTATGTTTTCCGTTATTTAGTGTATCCATTATCACGCTAAATCATAGGCCGTGCCCATGTTTGTGCAGTTTTTGCGCGTTAATTAACGCAATAGGACGCAGATGTGACAGGAGCAAGAAAAAGGATGACACATTTGACTGCTAGGATCTGACGGCAGGATTTTTAACCATCTGTCTGAAGTTAATTAATTAAGTTATTAACCTCAAGTTTAATTGATCGAGTCTATCGGCCAGATGCTTGCGATGACCTTATCCGAAATGTTTAATGACGAAAGCAGACAATCATTATTTGTAATAAATTGAAGTTGCGATTAGTGTTAAAAATAAATTGTATTACAAATCTTCGGTACGAGAAAAGCCATACTTAACATAAGTAGTGCAATTAATATTCCCGCTGCTGAAAACATCATAATTCATTAGACGCGCTCGGTTAAGTGTCGACGATTATTGCGGATGGTGGCAGTAAATAAACGGACCGCCTACGATCTTTCAAAAGTTGCCATGGACAGGGAATGAAGTACATTTTGTTTCACCATTTTCTCCAGACAGTCAAGGACAGATTTATGTGTTCCTCTATCGTCCTACGCAATCCTTGTTAAACTCGTACCTCGTTTAACTCTCTAAGATTATTGTACCGTCTTATCAGAGCAATATTTTGTCCCTTATTGATATGCCATAGCACGGTGATAACTATATTTTATCTTATCTACAGTTTTCATCTCAAATCAAATAATTTGTTCAGTGTCATCTGCAAATATTACGCAATCTTGTCGCAAATTTGTCAAGTGTTAACATATTGAATGAAAAAATCTGTATAAATAACTAGCTTTTTTTCCATATTCATTTAGTAAATCAATAAATTGTACAGTTTTTCAATAGTGTTAAACGCATAAAATTATTTTAATTATGTTTCCTTAGCGCTAATGCCCCCATTGTGTAATAACCCTTTAATGAACAATTTTAGGCAACTTACTGTAAGTTACCTCAAAAGTGAAGTTAATAATTAAACCTCAAAATATTTTGTTAAATACAAATGAACAAAGTGTACTCATATCGGCATATCTTAGTTACCTATTACATTTAATTGGTGATAAATATGTTATTAAAAGTAGACAAAGGCTTACAGTGGGTTAAATAGATACTACTAAGTAATATTACTGTCTGTGAGATATCTCTACACCTCATCGTGTGTGTGAAATTGAGAATCATATTTATTTTTTGTATCTGGACAGTGTATAGGTGAGTATTATATGTATATTATTTATATATTTTTATATCTTTAAATATATTTATGTGCGTGTGTGTGTGTATATGCAGACAATATATATACAGGACATTTATATCTCCCTCTCTTCCCCTCTCCCACAAAATAAATATATTTTAAACCACACACTACCATCACTCTTTCCATGTTGTCCTTTATCATCTTCCCAAAGAAGAAATCGCTTCTTAACTATAACCTTAAACAGACATGATTTTCTTAAACTATTAATATGGTGTACAATAAAGTTGTATAAATAAATAAATAAAAATACTTAATCATAAGACTTAACATTTTTGAAATCATATTTCATGATCAAAAAGTAACTTGTAATAATCTAGCAAGCAACACTTAGTGTAAAGTAATATATTATTAAATTATTTAAATTACAAGGATTTGAGGCCACCTACACGCATGTTGTTACTGGGACTGTCTTCTCAATGAATATACTCTACCGATTAATGGATTAAGCCGTCGGACCTACTGCAAGTAATTTATATTAAAATTGCCTAAGTGGCCTTGGTATTTACAATAGTGATATCAAGTTATTTTTAACTGATATCGATCAGGTCATAAATATTGCTGTCGAGAATAACAAAGTAATCATTGACGGCGGATTGATGACCATAATCTTAATTAACAAACCGAATGATATATGTATACAACTGAATATGTTTTTATCTTTCTGAGTTCAAAAGAAAATAATAGAAATAAATGATTGTACACTAATTTCCCTCCCATGTTCCTAAAGGAACCTCTGCTCGACAGTGACACAGATATAGACATTTCTATCATCCCATGATTTGAAAACAATTTTTCACATATTATTACATGTCTGCGTCGAGAGGGTATCCATCTCGGGATATCTTACTGCGCAAGCAGGGTCGTTAATAACTGGATAATAGTGTCGTCAACAAAAAATATATATAATAATAGTTAATATAATTGGATGATTAAATTTCAATATTTTTAATTTTGAGAATCGTTTAAGTGAATGTGAAAGTGACAATGTATACAGTTTTATGGAGTTCTGAAAACACATGACTTTAGAATAATTTTAGTTTATTAAATTATATCAGAATGAATTGAAAGAACTTGAAGTTTCAATTCAACAACAATTGTCTGAAGGGTACATATCTTTAGTCCTAATAATGAAAGGTAAATTAGTAAATCATTTTATTATTTTCTATGGTGGTCTTTAAAATTTTCGTATATTAATCTATGCAACCTTTTCAACTAATCTATAACAAGAGTGATCTCGAAAAAAGGGGAAAAAGCTCTTTTTGATCTTTAAGATAACACTAATTACTTATGGTTATATTTCAAACTCTCATCCAAGCAGTCTTGTCTTTTAAATAACCATCCAGTTTGTAATAACCTTTCTTCATAAGTATGCCTTTGACATGAGTTTTAAAGGAGACGGTGTATAATTGTGTGGCGCCACGCTTTACCTTATGTCGACGTGTTAAAATAATTTTGAATATTATATATTTTTTTATAGAGAGAATTACGTGGTTTCCATAATTATTATATCGAGAACAAATATTGTTTTGTATTTAACATGCCGCTTAACTCAATTGATGGAGGGTTAGTGAAGCCTTTTGGTGGCCTTTTGATTGCAACTTTAAACTTAGTTTAGAAGTATATATATCTATGTCGATATATATCTATCTACAGCTTAACAGGCTCTCAATTTACGGAATTGATCCAATTGGCGATCGTTTTAAATAGATGATGCAACTGCAACTAGTAAATATGAGGCCAGAAGCAGATTAGAAACCTGTGTGTATATAGCTGGGGTGCCGCGGCGCCTCCGTGACCTTGCAAAAATATCTGACACCTGTTTGATGTTCGCGTCATAATTAGGTATATGAATAAAGTGATAATGACTAATTTATTCAAACGATTGTCGACATTAGAACATAAACAGTATTGGAAGTTTGAAGGAAGCATGAATTTGCATGTTTCGAACTTTTTATTTCTTTTATACATCTTTATTTAGAACGAAGTTCCTTAACTTGCGGTGGGATGGAAATCAAAGAAAATGGTCTATTGTGTAGGATGTATTTGGCGGAAATGTGATGTAACGGAAAACAATGTCATAGAGTAGTATATAGGCTATTATATATTATTTATCTTTACGTGACTGAAATATATAAATTTAAAAAATCTATAAATATTGCATTCATAGGAATCGAATAAAATTCGGATTGACGGAATAAACTCAAGAAACTTTATTCCAGCCGTCGTTTTTACGCTTACCATACTTAAAATCTAAATGAAAAAATATTTATGGAGTTCAGTACCATTATAATTATAAATTACTATCAAAACAGTTGACCATTAGAGAAGAAATTTCGTCTGATACCCGCACTCATTTTCGATAGTCTAAATAAAATAATATGAAAAACGTGCCTTTCTTAAACCATGTAGTTATATTAATTAACTTATTAGTGTCTGTGATGTGTTTGTCTAATATTAACTACCAAAAAAACTCATTCTGAAGGTATGAGATCCGAACGGTGAATCTGTTGGTTTAAGAATGTTTATAGTGATAAATAATTACTAAAAGTAATAAAGCTAAATAACAAATGAATAGATTAATACTAAAAAACGCTTTTGTACTCCATAATTTTTTTTTAATTACGCTGTTAATTTTTGAGGAGTTCCCTCGTCTGGAGTCAATTCAAAGTATAGTATAAAAGTCTTATCTGCCATAAATATGCATTGATACTGGAACTAAAGCAATGTGTCCAATTTCAACTTGGTTGTATAAGCAAAATTATTTCAAATTTAGCTTGCAAGATTAAACTCAAAAAAACTTATAATAAAAAAAAAATAAAGAAACGACTGATAAGAATAAGTATGTATAAGTATGTAAGCGTGTCTTTATATGTTTATTTTGTTATTAATTAATTAAACAACGATTCAAAATAAATTCAATAAGAGTCTCCTGGTTATAAATGCACGTCAAGGTTACCTTTCTTCTGTAAATCAACATTTAAGATGTAGGAAGTAATGAATAGGAAAGATTGTTTTAACAATAAAAACATTTCACTTTTTATATTGACGGCGACTACCTAGTGATCTGGTTGACCTTTTTAAATGTAGACGTATGTGACTCAGAACCTGATAAGAATATTTCATTGAATTGTAAGTTGCATCTCACAATTAAGTAGGTATTGTATTTTACTCGTATATTTTTTCAATTTCCGAGTATCTATATTTGTATAAGGGTAATCGATACTTGTATACTAATATTATAAACGCGAAAGTGTTTGTTTGTTTGTGTGTCGTTCTTTCGCGGCATAACGTAGTGCCCTTTTGGTATGATTTTTTGTGTGGAGATAGGAGGATGAACCGTGCCATAGAAATATACCGCGATAAAGTATCTCATTTCGATTCAATTACGATTTCATTCATATTAAAGAAAGTGTTTAACAATCAATAGTAGAAAGGAATTGACAAGCTTTTTATTGCTGTTCTTTTTCATACGCCGGTGAAGCCACGGGCAACTTCTAGTAAATTATAATGTAAATCAGTTTTAAGCA
>DWPA01000665.1:0-22742 GCA_018251375.1 Calpodes ethlius
GAAACGAGGGGTTCTGAGTTCGACTCCCGGCCGGGGCAGATATTTATGTGACAGATAAATATTTATTCTAGGGTCATGGGTGTTAGTGACGTGTTATTTGTGTTGTCCGTGCAACCCGCGATACGGAATCCTACCGGGGGGTGTGTGTTTTTTATTTATTTAGATTCCCATCTCTCTAATTTTGGTTTGGAGCCGTTATAATTAATTATGACAGCGTAAATGTAGTGTAACAATCAATTTTATAACTATATGGATTGATCAGGTCAACTCGTGTTAACAAATGGCTCCGCGCTCCAATGAATTCTGTCGTCGGGCGTCACGGACTATCAACAAACAAATTACCCCAATTACTAAACGTACCTACACAATTATCTCATGAATATAATATATTCAGTATGTAGAGTTATCAAAACCGTAATTTTTAACCCCCGAAGCGATGAGGAGTGTTATAGGCAATTTAACATGACTGTCTCTGTGTATTGGTGTCTATTTGTGACATGATAGCTTAAAACGGACTAACTAATTTGAGTGCATTTTTTTTTAATTGCGTAGGTACATATATACGTATAAATAAAATTGGAGCGTCTGTTTGTAATATTGTAATAGAATATACATATGGGAAATACACCAAAATAACATTGTTTTTTTTTATTTTTGTCTGTATATCTGTCTGTATGTTCTGCCTAATCTCTGAAATGGCTGGACCAATTATGACGGGATTTTTATTGTTAGGTTAGGTTAGGAGAAGCAACTTAGGCTACTAAAACAATAAAATAAACCACTTTTTATTTCATACCACGCGAACGAAGTCGCGGGCGTCTTATATATAAAATATCATCTGTTAATAATTTTAACGTATAATAAATAATATTGGTAAAGAGCACAGAAAGAATAAACATTTTTGTACAAATGCCACAAAATGCTATACAAATGAATAAGAAATCAAGAAATTGCCAGTTCAAATATCACTGAAAGAGCAAATTCGGGATTACTATCCAATAATGTCAATGAGGCTATTCAGATTTTCAGAGGAAAATTTTCCGCAATCGGCTTAAGTAGATGGGTACTTACTATATAATTGAATAGAAAACCCTGACATAGGCAAAACGATGAGCCCTACACGTAAGTATATTCTGTAAAGGCTATAGAGCTTATTTTTAATTGGCAATTAAAAATATCTGTTACTAGGTATCTGTTCTCGATTCACTTCCTGAAACCGATGACAGTATCTAAATATTACCATAACCAAATATTAGCTTACTAAAATATATTAGTAAAAACCGCATTCCGTTGACTAACCCGCTCCTAAAATTAGTGGAAACAGACAGACAAACCGACAAGCAAATAAGACATCTAAAAATCATTTTTATGTAGATAGCCGACACATTTTAGCAAGTGAACTACCTGATAATAAGTGGTTACAGTAGTCTATAATTTCCTCATTCATTCATTCATTATTTTATTGTGAAAAGAAGAGTGAACAAGGAACGATAGAAAGAACTCTTAAGCCCCAGCTAAAAACCAATAAATCGTTTGATGAGTGCAGAAAACTATTGTCATTTACCATTTACTGTCAGCAAAAATAGTGTGTCAAGGGAGTCGGCTATTTATACTCATACCCGATAACATATAATATTTATTTATTGTTAACTAACTGAACCCTTCGCGCGTTGCTACGCCAACACGAGCTGCTATGGAAATATATGAAATTAATTGAATTGAATTTGGCGCCACATGTCGAAAATTGGTCGTACCAACTTAAACACCTTCATGGGCTCATACACGGAAACTTTGCTAAACATAATCACATGATTAAATGCATAGTTTAAAGGATATACAAATATTCGTTTTAATATATATTAAGAATGTACAAGTAGCGACATCTATTATTACATAAAAGAGATTATATATGACTCGAGTGATTCAATCAAGGATTTAACACTTTTTTCTGACGCATGTATTTTAATTTATCCAATGCAAATATATAATATCAAACATACTTCATTTAAGCGAAGAGACCTGGTGCGGACAAAATGTAAAGTAATTAATACATATGTCAACATTAGTAACGACAGTGAGTTACACTCGTCAAAACTCAAGATATCAATGTCAATCAGATGTAATGTCATCTAAAATTTAATTTCAAATTCAAACCTAAACTTCAGTGAAGCCATACAATAAATATATTACCGTTTACGAGAACATTAAATATAAATAATAAATAAATTTAAATAAAACACAACGTTTAATAGTGTTTTGGTAACATGCTTATTAGAAAATTGTATACGTTAGTTTTCATACGAAACGAGAACAAAATTCTATTGGGTTTCAAGAAAAGAGGCTTTGGAGTAAATAAGTGGAACGGTTTTGGCGGCAAAGTAGAACCGAATGAGACCATTATTGATGCAGCGGTGCGCGAATTGAAAGAAGAATGTTGTGTGTGTGTCAAAAATAGTGATTTGAAAAATATAGCACATTTGGAGTTTACCTTCGAAGGAGAACCAACCTTGATGGACGTTAGAGTATTTTCTACTAACATCTACCAGGGGACTCCGACAGAAACGGAGGAAATGTGCCCAAAATGGTTTGACTGTAACCAAGTACCATTTGATGACATGTGGCCTGATGACAAAATATGGTTTCCTTACATGTTCAAAAACAAGTTGTTCTATGGACGGTTTCATTATCGAGATTTAGATACTATTATGCATTATAATATGGAGGAGTTGAATTCCATGGAGGAATTTTATGCAAATAAAAAATAATTGTCTTTTTGATAAGACTTCTTTTTTGTTACTAGGGTATCATAAAACTTAAGGATATCTGTAAGGCAACTTTATTACATGTCTCCAAGCTTGATTTCGTAATACGTGTGGTCTTTTTATAATTAAAATGATTAAAGATACTAATTATGTACACTTCTATGCTGGTGAATGAGGTGATAAATAACTAAAAAAACTACTTATTACTTGTTAAAATAATGGTATAGTTTAGGCTGTGATTTATTAGTTTTTTATTAACTATAATAATAAATTGACTCCTATGTCATAGTCTCACTGTGAAACAGAAAGAACGGATCAATTGTTCATATTTCCAAATTAGTCTTGGGAATTGTTCAGGAAAGTAGAGTGAAGCAGATGGGAATATAATGAATCCTTTATTTCTGCTTCACTGTGAGTCCTCAAAGTATCGTTTTTGAATAGGGGAGTTAAATGAATGGTATGTAAGATAAAAAAGTTTACATAATTGGCTCTGTTGACACGCAAGCCAACAAACCTACATCAATATAAGATTTATTATTAAGAAAAAATGTAAGAATTAACCTTAAGCAAGTAGCTGTTTAATACTTTTAATTTAGTATCATATTTACAACATATCACTAATAAGTTTTTATTGTAATAATTTCAACTGTATCAATCAGGAATTAAAAATTAAGCTGCAGTGACACCAACAGACGGATCACTTCTGTCATGGTAATCTTTAACTGATGTTGTAAATCTGCCATTTTATACTCAATAACATTTAAACTTTGATTATTTTATAAATTCTTTTTTAGTTTTGTAAAAAAATAAGATACAAATATGTGTGATAATCATTTGATATTTTTGTAATAATATTGTCATGTTGTGTTTTAAATAAATACAGTATTACATCAAAATAAGTTTTATTGAATGGAACGTAACATTTCACATTGTACATGGATAACAAAATTTTAGTTCAACTGGTTTATACTTACAACAATATATTGGCGGACCATTATAACTTGGCACCTGTAAAACTGTCAAATGCTTAAACCTTGAAGGATATAAATAGTTTTGCAGCCATCTAGTAAAAATTCTACAGTACAAATATATGATATGACAGCATTGGGAAATAGCACAATATGGCATACCATAATATCAAAAAACGACCATATTTAATAAGTGCAAGATTCCTTTACATATCTGACTACATTTAAAAATCAATCTGCCATAACGGAACATCTTTATCCATACTAAATGCATTTCCACATGTTATAAAAATAATAATGTTAACATATGAAAGCATATATGATTGAATGATAATAAGGCTTGTCTTAATAATAAATCATAAAACTACCTCAACAGCATTGAAATAAAAGTACAGTGTTGACCTAAAATCACTCCCGAGTAATGTGACAATAAATAAAAATAATATCACATGTTCAAATGGATTGCCAACATTATATTGTGTTAACAAGTAATAAATTAAAAAAAAAATTTAAACCTCAAAATTCCACTCTGTATATTCAATAACCATGACAAATAAACAAAAGCTTAAATCAAAATAATTTACAGTAAAACACATTTTCTATTTTGTAGACAAGAGCTTGATCCCTGAGAAGTATTTTAAGCCATTGTATTCATTTACCAAACATGGAATGTGACTACATAGAGTTTAGGGTGTTCAAATAGTATACAGTGTACAATGAGATGCCAAAAAAAATTTTGAACTCAATATTTTTTTATGTATTGCCTAATCAATTAGCCAGTGTAGCTGTGTAATAGGATGTCTTGCATTATTATGCAAGATGTATGATGGATGGTTGGACGTTGGATAGTATAATTGTCTCTGTACTATTAAAACATCCTAAAACATATGTACACATTTTGTATTGTCTTGTATCAATGGTGGCTGAAAAGGAATTGTGAAGTGAACTTTCACACAGAATAAAAAAACATAATTTTTAAATTATTACTTGTATTAAATAATGGGTGTTAAACAAACTTAGCTACAATATATGTTATGTATTGTTTTTAAAACCAAATAATCAAGTTCCTAATTCAAGTATGATTCTTTTAATAACTTCACTCTCCTAAATTCTTTTTATGTTGCTTCCCAAGTGTTAATGCTGTCAATTTTATTAGTATTTTCAGTGATTGATCATTATTTTATTTTCCTAAAATCATTAAATGCTAGAAAACATGTAGAATGTGTTCTGCAATATCATTCCTCTTGCCTCCCATTAAATCATTAGTTTGTAAGTTATTAGCTCACAGTTTGTTTATCAAAATTACACCTATTACAAGTAGTGATTTCAAATGTTTACTGTTGAATAATTATTTCACTGAATGCTAACATTATAAAGGCCTTTTAAATAATAATTACTGTAATTATATAAAAGTAGAAAAATACCTAATAAATCATGTGATACAAAGAAAGTGGCGATAAGTTTAGTTTCATAATCTTCACTATTAATGAAAGTGGCTTCCCATTTACAATTACTGAGAGATTGATGCATACAATTATTTTATTTCATACATACAAATGCCAACTGCAAATTCACCTAGTGTTAAGACTCCGTAGCCAACCACAAATAGATTATTCACATTTAAAATTCTGAGAATTGTTAGAATTCAATATAAACAGTTAAAGATAAATTAATCCCAAGAAAAGATTGTTAAATGCACCGTTACATGGTAATAACTTGTAATGAGTCTTCAAATTAACATTAATACTTTGTAACAAAAAGTATTGATTTACTGGACTGTACCTCAGACTAAAACATTTCACTTCAGCATACAAAAATCCTTACGGCTTCACTTCATATTACAACCGTGCACATAGCAATCACTTCACAACACATAACTCCCCAATGCTTCACTACACAGCAGTCCACTACTCCTTACATTACGACACAGCAGTTCCCAACGCGTCACTTTCCAGCACAACAATCTCCAGCACTTCATTTCACTGAACAACAGTCCATAACGCCTGCACTACATACAGACGCATAGCAACTTTTGTTATTCCTCGTCGCCGCCGTCCAGGAGCGCGGTCCGCGCGAGGTTCCGCGCAGCCGCCAGCCGCAGGAGGTCCGCTTTTTCGCCTTCGAGACAACTCGCGCGGAGCTCCAGACAGAGCATGATCTCGTAAGTGTCGCCGGACGAGAACACTGGTTCATCTGATTCTAGAAGCGGCAGCGTGTCCAGTAATAATGTCTCCCAGAAGCTGGAACATTAAAGATATTTACTAACCTTCTACTTGCTGGATATATTGGAAAGTAAAGTTAGCTAGCAACTTAATGTATTTGACATTGTTAAACCTACTGTATGTGCAGTATGTAGATCAGACATTGAATTGTTAGATGCTGGCATATAAATAATACTTACTACTCCGGTGCGATCTTAGATGTGATAAGCGACACGAGAAGCGCGGCTGCCTTTTTAAAGTCTCTGTTCTTGTACAGTCTATGGAAATCACAGTATTTCCCTGCAACAATATTTTCGAATTAAATTTAACCATAAACCCATCACGTCTGGAAGGGAATTCTTCAGTTTCACTGGTAATTATTGCCACTACAGCTATAATGTTAGGACAATTTAGTCCCAACCAAATTTCAGACGCAATCTGTAGATTTTGGTGGCAAGACAACCTCATGTGAAGATAAATGACTTACAAGTTGGCTCACAGTTCCATCAAATCGAAACAGGATTATTCATTTGAATAGTAAAATGCAGTTTTGAATCGATATATATAGTAGAAATAATATGTTAATACTAAAAACATTTTTACTTCAAAAAATATGTATTAATTTAATTTATACATTAATATTTAGGATACTTGTAAAAACTTTAATTTGTAGTATAGTGGCATACCTAAAAACAGCAGTGTATCGTCAATGAGCAGCGTGGGCCCGGCGGTCAGCAGCAGGTCGGGCGCGGGGAGCGGGGCGCCGGCGCAGTACGCCCGCAGCGCCGCGTGCGCCGCCCGGGCACACAGCGCACCGGAGCGCGCGCGCCCGCCCCACGCCAGCGCGCCGCCCGCACGCCATAGCTGACGCGCTGCCATACACGTGCAGACCGTTTGAACTACAAAAACAAAATATTATTTATATATTAATACGTAAACGGAAAACTTGAAAACCAGTTTCGAGTCTGGTCTTGCCTCCGTATTCACAGGGGTGACAGTGAAATAGAAAGGAAGGATCTATTCTTCATATTGCCATCTTTGTCTTTGGCACTGTTCAACAATCTAGAATGAATTAGATTGGAATACATGCAATCATTCTTCTCTTTTTTTCTCTGTGGGGTCTCATAGTATTGTTTGTGAATACAGTGATGAGATTCATTATATATATATAGATTATATGGAGAAGACATTACGAGACATTAGTTTTGTATACAATATGTGTTACAAATATTTATTACAAATTTAAAATTAAAATAGTAGTAGTATTAATAAAAGAAAATAAAACATGACAATGTAAAGTTTTCCCCAAACAAATCGAATTATGGTCGAATTTCGATTGCTGGACAGGTCACATCGAAAATATAATGAACGAAAACATTTAAAGAATACATAGGAAGGGCACAAATATTACCAACCTAGCTCTTGTCAATATCGAAAAAGAAATTATTAATTTCAAAGCAGCAAATACATATATACAATGCTACATACCCACATCCAACAGGCCATACTTTTTAGCCTCAGCGACCACTCTCATGGCCTTGGCCTCCGTCTCCACGGGCATCCGTTCCAGAATCAACTCGGCCCTAATCAGTCCTTCAGGGGGACACGAAGCCAGGTAGGATAACCCCACAGACCACAGTGACTTGTGCTCCATTAGAAGACTTCCGTATTCGAGGATCAGGCTATCCCGGAGACGAGCGGTTACACTGAAATATGTATGGCATAGTATTCAAAACAATCTATTGAACTCTTAGATTAGTACATAACTTGAATAAAATACACAGAACTTCGGCTCAAACAAAAAGGTAATATGTTACATTTTGTGAAAGGATTCTATGACCCAAATATGTTTAAGAGCAGCTGCAACAGTGCTTATGCATATACTTAAAGTTGTATAGAACGATAATAGAAAACACAGAACTCACTCATTATGACGATCATCCAGTACCTGCAGCTTACCACAGTGGACCAGCATGTCCGTGACATGAGTGGCGAACCAGCCGTTGTCTGATATCTGCTGGATCTCGTGGATCATCTGAAACAACATTATGATATTTATATGTAGTAAAACAATTTACGGTGGCATTATTTTCACTAAGTTGTTGGATGATGTCACCGAAAAAAAGATGCTATATATATTCTTATGTGTATCTATAAATAAATTTTGTCTGCAGAAGTAACCTGGCGATTTAGACACAAGACAAATAAAACGTAATATAATCACACTTTGCACTAGAATTCCCTACAGATCTAACAGACACACACAAATAATTAAATAAAGCATAATACATGACTTGAAACAAACATTTATTTATCAATGAATGTTGGGTCAAACTGAGAATGGAATCTCGAGTTGATTGCTAAATGGCTCATTCAAGTTGCAGTCTGCAGTCTTCTAACATACAGAATTCCCCATTCTTAATAATTGACGTAAGTTGATGCTTTTAGAAACTGTAAAATATGCGATAGGATCTCTATTGTAAAAAAAATGTGTCATAAATAATATACCTGATACAAATCCCCTTCCAAAAGAGCTCTAACAACCACATCGAGATGCGTCCGGCTAGGAGTCCCGAGGCCAGCGCAGGCGGCCGCTGCGTCCGCCAGCTCGCGCCGTCGCGCCCAGGGCGCCGTGAACAACACCCAGCCGCCCAGGATGTCGAACCATGAGTTGTACTTGGGTCTGATTAACTGGAACGCTGCATACTCTCCTATCATCAGCTGTAATACAACATGGGCGCATAGCTACATCTAAAGTACTGTAAGTTATAATGAACTAAGAAATGTTGATTGAAATCAACAACACATGTTCTTTACTTGTTCTCAGTGTTCGAGATCTAGAAATAATGCGAGTCCCAGCTTTCTCATTCACCGCTTACGCATCGGTAACCACTTACCATCAGATTATTGTTTTTTTGCTTCTTTATATAAGTGAAAATTTTAATGGCGACTATAAATACCCACACGCATTGAATTCTCAAGCTCCCTGCATTTCAGTTGGTAAAGATGCATGAGATAACAATTTAATTAAAAAGACAATTTCAAGTGTTATACAAATTTCAGCCCAATGATCTTCCAAATAAGCAACAGACAGAAAGCCAGCTAAGATATTGTTCTGTCACATCAGATTTAATAGGAATGTGATTGGCAACACACACATTGTTTTCTACAACTAATATCTCATTCCTATAAATTTTCTGAGCACGAGTGTGAACCGAAAAGAGTTTTGTCTAGATGGTCTGATCTACTTGATCAGAGTGTCCTTCGGAACAGTCCTCGCTCATTCAACAAACTATAGTCCAGTTTGACATAGTTGTATGGGTAAGCCAAACTCACTCTCATAATAAGCTCCAACTGTGGCTGCTGTGAGAGAACCCGGCTGGTCAATTTAGACCTGCACTCCGCTTGCCAGTGCTTCCAGGATATTGTGAACTCTCCTGTAGATATACCTCCATATACCTAGAAAATTGAAATAAATAAAGATCAAAAACAAATTCTATAAAAGTATTTATTTAACTAAATGTGTATATATTTTGAAGAAATACATTGGATATGATTGGTACAAAACAAAAATGAAACAGTTGAAGTTCCAATCACAACTGACTTATGATTGCAACTATGATTCTTAGTAATAATGCGAATTAATGTTCTAGTTCATAAGGACCCACCATTCTATACTTATTGAAATATATTGAATTAAATGGCTCTTTATGGGAGTGGTGATGCAGCTGCAAACACAAGTATTGAACTATCCTTTATAGTTTCCGAATCTTTCAAATTTAATTGCAAACTAATGTCATTTCATTTTGAAAGACAGATTGGTTCAATAGTAAGCTCGCCAATACTACTGAGTAACAAATAAAAACATAATACACAATAAAATAACATTGCAGACACATTATACAGAAATCATTTTATTAACAATGTATGTAATATGGTTGCAGAATATATAGTAATGAATACAAGTTTAACATTTACTGTTGAAAACTCAAATATGCAGAATATTATTTATATTGATGCAAGTCACAACTGGCATGGTCTCCCAAGCAAATATATAATTGAACTACATATTCAATAATAAATAGTCTCATTAGGTTTCATGTGAAGTTACAGGTTTTTTTTTACTTCACTCTTAGCTACGCACTAGGATTCCATGTTGTTGATGACATGGACAAAAACACACACCCAGACTGAGAACAGAAATTTGAACTCATCAATTTCATTCCTGCCTAGCTGAGATTCAAATCCAGTGCCCTTTGAACGGCAGTTCAGTATGATAACCAATTTACCATTCTGGTTTTCAAATATGATTTAATGTTTAAATAAAAGTCATTGGTACTCACACTATAAACAGGCATACTCCTCAAGGAATTGTCGACCAGTTTGAATTCATTTGTATCAGTGGCACTATGCAGTTTCAGTAATGCCCTTGCCACATCCACTCTTCCTTGAACCACCATGCCGACCACTGTGTCCCAGTATTGCTCATGATCTTCAGAACCTCTCTCGCAAGCCTCTAGCAGCTGTGCAGCGGTTTGTTCGTGACAAGGAAAGTGAAACCGAACCCATTCCAATAAAAACGGTAACACCACCTCCCCAGGAATATTATCGATGTACAAAATCTCACATAGATGCCAGATACATTCGATGGAATAGAATATCGTCACATGGGATAGTAAGGCACTATTTTTTACGCCATCATTCTCCTTCTCTGCGGCTTCCTGAAGGCTTTCTATACAAACTCGGATGATAGAACGATACTGGCGGGAAAGTTTTAAAAATTCTACCTGATTGTCTGTATTTTTTGCAGTTTCTGCTGCTTTTTGTAAAGCAAGGTACGTTCCATTGGATTCGTTAACCAACTTTCGCAAGATCGGCGTGAAGAGCAAGATTTCTTGACGGATATCCAGGATTTTGTCGTCAGTTGTTGTTATCGGTGTGTTACTGACAGTTTGGCTTCGTGGATAAATGGTAAATTTGTTACCCCTTCTCCAAGTGCACGCTATTCGATTTTCAAAGCATTTATCTGGTAAATTCTGCAAAAATATCGAAAAATTGTAAAATAATAAACATAACCTCTAATACTGACGAAACTGAAACTTACAAATGTTTTTACTCTACTATTCTTGGTAGGAGTACTAGAAGAATTATGACTAGATAAAAATGCAGAATTCATGTTGTAAATTTACAAAACTTTCGATTTAATAACAATTTAGGAACTTTCAACAGCCGTTTTTAAATTTAATTTCGTCTGTAATAAAAAGTTTGCAGCACAGATTATGCAGACATGTTTGAAAGTATTGCCCGACAATGTACTCAAGATTATAATTTCCTGGTATTATCCACAGACTAAGCAGATTTACTACCTTATGGAATATTATAACGTAGTCCTATAATTATATAGGAATTTACTTTATATTGGCATATTACCGGAATAATTGCCACTATTATGAGTTTCTATCATTGGGTGCCCTTGTTTTAACAAAATATATACAACCTAACCGCCCTCGCTTTGCTTGCGAAAAAATATAATACAATACTACCTACTGGTTTAAATAATGCAACCGAGTTTTAATGATGCAGCATTTACTCCTTTTTAAACTATATTAGAAATCTCTGTGTTTTATCAAACTTATTGACATTGTGTTAACTAAAGGAGGGACAAAATATGATCCGAAAGAGAGCCCTGCGTCGTTTTCCCATAGCTAACCAGCCTAGAATATAAAATTGCCACTTAGTATTAAAAAGGGGTGAAGAATTCCCTAAGGACTATTTAAACGGACTGAATTGTTGTTCTATTTGCTTAATTTACTTATATAGAATATCTCTGGTGCTTTTAATTTGAAGTACAGAGTACTTTACAGTATTATGAAATAAATGTTTATATATTTATATTTAAAGTATGTTACTTTTAATGTAAATAATAATTTAAAAAAATATATTTATAGTTAATAGTATTTCAATCAGTGACACAGTTATATATGAGGTTTATATATGTGTAATAAAAATACAGTTGACCGGATGTGCCGTTGGAGGACATGTTGATTTGTCATGAATGAAGCAATTTTTGTCAATTCGTCAAAAAGTGTTTTGTTTAGACTAAAATTGTACAAAATTATTAAGTAAAATAAGTGACACTGTGTCGTGAAACGTGATAACAATATAATGTGTAGTGTCTGTTTAGGTTGAAATATTTGATTGAAGGGAACTAAATTTTACGAGGTCCATCGTACCAATTTGGTAAGTTTTGTTGCACAAATATTTCTTGTTATAGTTTACTGTTCAGTAATTCAACCGAGACCCAGATTCACGCGCTAATCGGTAGACCTTCACATCTAAGAGACGAGTTTTGTAACTTTGTAAAGGTTAAAATACACGTAAATGACAAGAATCCCATCACATTAGATCGTAGTAGGTTTATTAGGTAAACTGATGAGTTTGTTCACTTTTGTTTCAATGTTTATTTGTGTGTTCGAACCTCGGCTGATGTTTTGTGACGTCAATTGTATACAGAACGAAAAATCGAGCTAAAAGTATCCAGATATGATATAGTTATCAAGCCGATATTGTTATCGTATCATTTACTAGTCATTCGGGTGTTATACGTCGGCGAAAAAATTGTTGTTTTGCGGAACAAGTGTTACCTGTTAGTGATATATACATTTTGTGAGTAATTCCTCTTAATATTCTAACATGTGATTTATATTTTCATCAAGGCACAAAATAATCAAAACAGGAAACCAAATATTTTAATATATGCTGCATGTTTGACCCACTCTTCTCTAGGGTTCACTGTGTAGTAAGTCCTAGTGCAATACACACCTACAACCTGAGAATAAATATTTGTGTGTATAAATGTCTACCCTAGGATTGGCCATTTACAATTACCTGTAAATAAACAATGTAATTTTTAGTTTAGTTGATTTGCAGTATTGGTTTTTGATCTGTATATTAATGTGAAAAGAAATATTTTTCACATTAAAAATAAGAATGTTGATTAAAATGTACTTGAAACATTAAACAGAAAAAAATACATAAATCAAACTTTTCCTTTACTGTGATTTAGTAATTAACAATTAGTAATCACTAATCATTCAATTTGATGATTGTGCCCTCTTCATTTATAAAAATATTAATATGAATATGTCATTGGGAATTTCTAATAGTGGAATCTTTGGATTATTACAAATTACCTACACACTTAACAATTGTAATTTTCTTTAGAAGTAAAAATGTTTGATATTTTGCCTAGTGCAAGTATAGGAATGAGTTTGTTTATAACAAGTATGTGACAAGGTCCTAATTGAATCCCCATAATGAGAATGACGGGAGTGTGTATTGGTTAAAACAACAAATAAATGTAGTATCTGAAAATATAAAATCCTGTCAGCGTTATTATACCAGAATTTGACTATATAGTTGTTTTATAGAAAAAAATACTACATACTCTATATATTTTTTGTAAGTAGCTAACATATTGAATGTAGAAACCATAGTGGTAGTATCTTGAAATACTGTATTTTCCACCGGAGCCAAAAAACTTAAAAAGAAATTCATAACTCATGATCTAATGAAGTTAGGATGTTAAATAAAGCCAAATTTTCCTTTATACAATAGTATGGTAATAACTCAAAACAGCACATTTTCGTGTTACATCCTTTATGCTTTCCACCATCTATATGAACCTAACGATAAGTTGTCACCGTTGCTCATGAACATTAGTAATAACAAAGGCATCACTAATCATATTGTTGGATAAAATAAAATGGGGACATTTTAAAAAGCATTACATGGTTGATTTTAAAAGAAAGGTAATAGAATGGAAAAAAATTAATCATCCACAATATATGAATATTGTTAAGGTTCACCTAGCCGGTACAGAGTCTAATAATGTCCAATGGGAGGGCGATAGGACTATAAACTTTTCTCAACTTTTGAACAATGATTTTCAGCAGGTTGGTTCATATTCAATTACCTCATTACCTAAGCATCATAATCAAGTTTTTATACACTCCTTATAATATGTTAAGGATATGAAAGTAAATATACCGTTTATTACACTTAAATCCAGATGAGAAGGTAATCCAAACTTGACTTGTTTTATGATATTTTAAAATATGTTTTATTACGTTGACACTCTTCTGAGTTCATTGAGTCACTTATATACTGTTATCTGATTAGATAATGAATATATATGATTGTTTTGTTTGTGTAGCAAATACTGATTGAGTTTATTAATATTATCATTATACTTACGTACAAAATGCTTTGTTTAAATCCTTGTAGTAATGCACGCAAGGTTGACACCATGCATTGTACAGTATTTTATCTCAATAGATAAGATGTGAGTAGTATTTCCATCTGTTTCAACAAATATTCTTTTAGAATACAAATGTATTTAGACAGTCAATAATAAATTCTATAAAGAACAAAATATGTGCTATTTTAGTACAAATAAATAAAAAACTGTGCTATTCACCGTTAAATGGTCACCTCATCGGGTTCCAAATTTATGTGTTTTATTAGGTATTGGAACTAAAGCAATATATAAAATTTGAGTTTTGTAAAATAAAAGAAAGTATTTCTAATTCAGCCTGCAAGATTTAACCCAAACAAATCAATAATATAATAAATCAATAGATAAATATAAAGCTTTTAAATGCATTATCTATTGTTATATACGATTATAAAATGGCTGAAATTTAGATACTTCACGGGCAGCTATATTGCAAATTATACCACCATAAGTAACACTTACAGTTATTTTATACATTCATTTAAAGCTTGTATTAAATGTAAGTTAGAAATCATAAAATGCATGTCAATTAACAAGTTTGGCAGTAAAAACCAGATTGTGGACTAATTAAAATAGTTGTGAACTGCCAACTGTTTATCTTTACATTCTGTTTTGAATTAACCTATGGTCAAATAAATTATGGTCAAATTTAATATTTCAAAATTAATTCATAACCTATCTAGGAATAGCTCATGTTATTTCAAGAATGGAATCGAAGTACCTTCTACCAGTTCTACTGTTTATTTTTTATGATGTTTTTTCTCTTAAAAATATTATCAAAAAAAATATTCAATTGTCATTGCGTAAAATGGTTGTAATTAATACGTAGATTGGTGCCATAAAACATGGTTAAAATTAAAACTGTATCTGTGAACGAGGAATTAGTCTAGGAGGCCAAGAGGAAGGTTGTAACTTTTACAATGATTTGAACAGCATTGACGACACTTCCGAGGTGGCGTTATTTCCTTTGTCAGTAACGCTATAATTAGCAGGAAGATACTCGAGTCACAATGGCGCATATCTTTCACACTTGGTTACCTTATCAGTCATGATTTTTATTGTTCTTTTTAGATTCTTGTTGTGTAAGTACGATTGTGAGCGTGTTTCACATTTTTTGCCTGTATTTTTAACGTGTCTCATGATTAGGGACTTGATTCTTTTATTATGTAGGTCATCACATTTGAAGTTATTTAATACAGTCGATCCGAAAAAATATACGCTGGTAAATGGAGTGATAGGTATATAAAAGTGAAACGCAAATGTAGTGTTTTTAAAGGATCAGTAAAATCATAAAAACACAATGATTTTTTTGACTGCCCTAATGACTGTTAATTTCTCAAAGTAATCCACATATGAAAAACATAAAGTAACTCTCAAGTCAGTTTCTCATTAAACAAAAAGATAACTAAACGTATAAAAACTTTGTGAGTACTCATATATATTTATAAAACAAAAGATTCTCGACGATGCGACGAAGATAATTGAATCAAATAAAGGTGAATAACATCGCTACGAGTTTTCGGCAGTCTCCAAGCTATCTGATAAGTGATAACACGAACTCGGGGACGGAATGCGGCTCGTAATATCGTGATGATATTAATTTCGTTCTTATCACCTCTCGATAAGGAGTAAGTTTGCGGCGACAGCTACAAATGTCATCGCCTTTTTACGTTTGCTTTGCTTCTGCTTGTGCAATATAGATGTATAATATAGTCCACACTTTTCTGTGGTTGGTATCGTTAGAGAAAAACATAGCTAGTGTCTGGTCTCTGGAAACAGATGCGATCTTTCACCACAAGATTTAAAGTTACTTAAAATCTACAAGAATATAATTTGAAGATTCTATGAGATGAGATGATAGAGTTCTCCATAGTGTTCTCAAAGGTGTGTGAAGTCTACCAATTCGCACTTGGCCAGTGTGGTGGACATAGCCTATACCCTTCACATTGTGAGAGATCTGAGCCCAGAAGTGGATTAGTTATATGTTGAAATGATTATAACGAGGATGAGAATAAAATGGATACCCTTTAATGGAACATGCTACAAGCATTCTGCCGAGGGTTCGCGGGGTTAGCAGGGCGCATTATGCATTGCTTTCTGTTGTGGTGTGGCTTCTAAATATGGCTCAGACATGTGAACTCTAAAATGAGTGATATTCATACGGAAATATTCAATCGGCTTAATTTTTTCTGACGTGGTCAACACACGAATATACTTGGAATTATACACTTAAATCTTCCTCATGAATCATTCCGTCTATAGGTGTTTACGATAGGAAGGTTCAGTAGTTTTTTTTAATATTTTGCGTTCAGATAAACAGACAGATAGATAAGACGGAGGGACTTTGTTTTTGTGCGATATATGGATGAGATCAAATTATACGGCAGAGCTTATTTATTATCAAATATTCAATTCAAAATAGTAATGTATGTGAATTTGTAAACAAAATATTTACTATGTTAATTTATTGTATAATTCATTTTTTAAAAATAAGCAGGTTGTGTCTCATGACGTAAGCATTCATATAGTTAATAAATTCCCGCGAAACCGTTAGCAAAAACGAGTTAATAAGATGCACACAAGGTCGACCAGTTAACTGGTGCAGTTGTACGAAGCAGTTCATACGATACATCATTTGAGTTAGACTATCGAGGCACTCGTTGCTATTTTTGAACCGGTTTCCATGGCAACAGATTCATAAACAGTAGACGACTCGCACCCTAGCGGCAAGCGCATAGATTTGCAGGTACGATACCGTGGCCATTCCAAGACTTAAGAAGCTTGTGTGATATATTATATTTATATATCGTGTTATCTTTTAAGCCGACGCATGATTTCAATATTATCTTTCGGTAACACATTTTTTAATACATTTTTCTCTATATTTTATAATTGATACGTGCATATCACATCGAATTTTTTGTCTACTTATTCTCCCTAATTTAATATTTTAGATAATTTATATATGTCAGTGAAGCAGTAGATCAATTTGACAAGTTATTGATTTTATCATAACTAATGTAGTTGCAGCTGTTTAATTTGATCTCTCATCGATAGTAATTGTTAGATGAGTCTTTTAGATTCTAGAACCATAGAATTACTTTCATTGATCCATCTGTCAAACTGTGCACGCTTGTTGCCTTACTATTGCTCCGTTGCTGACGTAGACTTCCTCATCAGAAAGGATTTTTCCTGTTCAATTCTATATCCTCAAATGATGAGAATATCTTCGTATTCGTGACTCTGTACAGTCGACTACTACGCCGGGCAAATTGAAATTAACAAAAGTTTTCTGCATAACTGTACTCTCAAAAACTTTGCTCGAACGGTATTTAATTTAATGTGCTATTAGTGACTGGTTTGCATTTAACAATTGGTGATATGATTCGCTCGAATTGTATTCAGGTATGAATTTATTTTACGTAATATGAACAAGTAACTTTACTAGTAAACGATGCATTCATCCGACATTAGTAACATTGTGCATATAATTTGTATTAAATCGCTTTGTTGTGTTGTTTGGGCGATTCGTCTGAATGTACAATTAGCAATACCAATTATTTACCGCGACACATAGCCCTGTATGACGTATAAGTGGCAAAAAGAAAATTTAAAGGAAAATGAATAACTTGTTTTAGCCCTCACATCGTGTGAGGAGACCCGAACCCAGCAGTGGGACAGTTATGAGTTGTGATTTGATTTGATTTGTCGTTTTTCATGTGTTTTACTTGTAATGGTATTCAATTATAGTAGCGAATCATGGTCGCAATTCAAAATTCGATGCGATTCCAATTTCAGTTTTTCGTATATGTTAGTGAGGAAGTAATCCGCCTGGACTGACCCGCCGCTGATAATGACTCAAGGCTAACATTAAAATATTGTGATACCAGGTGTTATCTTCTATTAAATCCGGCAAAATTTTTCATCGATGACTCATCCCTTTTGAAGGACGTGTGAATCAATTTCCTCGTAAGGATTGTGACGGAATCATTAATAATATTTCTCGGTACTGCATAGAGGCTGGTGGGCTGACTGAATGAGAAAACTTTGATTCGTTCACGTGCTTGTGTCATTATTGCTATCGTATTTAAATTTCTTTGAAAATATAGCACGTACTTACTCGCATTCTTTGCCTTTTAAGGGACCTCGTATAAACATGAAAGACCACAAGATATACATTAAAGAGAATATGGATTAAATGTGAGTAACTAACTTATCAGGTGGACTGACGAAGATGGCGGGAAACCGCTGGAATCTGAGGCCCAGGACCAGTCGGAGTAGCGCCAATTAGAGGACGCCAATGTCCAGCAGTGGACTTTAAAAGGCTGCTAGATAGATAGAACTTACTTAGATAGATCTGAAAGCTCATCCCCAGGTAAATGGTCTTGGGCTACCCACACGTATACCGTAACATATAAATGGGGAATAATTGGAGTCAGACTAACTGGATTAAGGTTTTAATGAAACGCCGCATTTATGAGTGAACCCTAAACTTTCTACAATTACTAATTATGAAAGAGATACGAGTTGGAGATAATTATGCTAGCAGTTTACACGTACCAAATGCCCGTGAGATTGTGCGTTTATTGAGGAGCGTGTGGTCGGAGTCGCCGTAACCAGGTTACCGGGTTAGACGTATCTGACCACTGACCAGGCAGATAGCAGAGTACTTTGTCGTGGTCGCGTAGAGTTTTATCTGGTAATAGCCAGGCAGACTTATTGATTTATGCAATCGAACAATTTAGACATCTTTCCCCATGGTTTTGTCAAAAAGTATAATAATGGTCCCTTAGGATTAGAATTTTTAAAAATCTTATTTCCATATTTTTCTTCTGGTTCATTTCTTGATGGATAGGTTTGATTTTAACGATAGTACCCATAGGCTGAATTCGTACTGATCGTCATACATAGAAACTTTGGCAGCCCTGAGGACCTTAATTCTTAAAGGTTACATGGGCTTATCGTATGTAGATTTCCTTGTGATGTTTTCCTTCGAATACCAAGTAACTTTACAATGATAATTTCTACCTATATGAGTGTCATACATTGCAAATGACTCCATAGGGGGCACGTTTAACGAGACTATTAAGATCAACAGTTATTTTTATGAGCGAGTTTTCTAATGTTGCTTAGCATCAGTCACCGTAAGCTTTCAGTTAGATAGGTGTATCTGAACGATTTGATGAGAGTAAAACTTGGCAGCATTGTTCTAGTGCGGATGACAGCCGGATGTGATCTAATAAGCGATAGTTCAACAGCCGAGCGTAACATATGATCGCGGGGTCGACGACCGTGGCGACAACTGACATTGCGCGTGAATGATCTACCTGTCAAATGATCCCCCCCCCCCCTCTCCCCTTTGATTTCTAGTCTGGTATACCTATTGATTAAAAAAAATATAGGTGTTAAGCTATTGTTATCGTATTATTATCGTGGTAACTTTGATTCTGTCGCGACTAACGAGGTTTGATGGGACTCTGATGTTCTTAAGGATACCGCTGATAAGTTGACGATGCTGAGTTCAGGAATAGTACATTTCACTTTCGGGGTAGGAAGAGGTAGCTCAGACAGAAGGCAGAATATTTAATGATTATAAGGTTTTACTTGTAGGAACATAATTTTGACTGGACATCGGTTTTTAGGTCTTTAGTTAATATCCGATAAAATATATGTATATTTTCCTAACAGATAGGTAAATAGATGGATGATATAATATACGAAGTGAGTCGTGAATCGTGATTATACTATAAAACACGTTTAGTTTTAAACCACTAATATGTACCTATAAAATACATGATCTTGTTTGTCCGTTTCACGCTGCCTGAAATGTCGCAGAATCCAACAAACACAGATAGAGTTCAACGCACGTTACACCTCCATTATTTCACTAGAATTTCAAAACGAATTTTATCACAAACTCTATGGCAAACGTCATAAGAATCACATTTATTTGCGAACATACAAAACTAATTTAGACACGGTAAATGACACTCGGAAAATAAACTTTATGTGTGCGAGGTTAACGTTTGAACTTCAATGAAGCGAAACTGCCAGACTGAGATACAGTTAATGATGCGGCGATTACGTTGCCGATAAGCAAAAATCACTTGTTCGAAGCAAAATATTTTCAACTTTATTACGTAGAATATTTGGTTTACTTTTCTTAGACGATATAACTTATCTGGCTTTGATTTCCTAAATGGCGAAATAGTTTTAAATGAAGTTATTTCTAACGTTAGAGTAAACCTATGGGTTTTTGTGCTTCGGTCGAGCACCTAGTATATGGATTACCTTATGGTATTTGAAACACTAGCGGCCACCACAACTAGCTAGGAAGAATGCTATCGATTGGTCCTGAGCCTTTAACTGAAAAGATTTTGATTTTGAAGATTGAAAAGATTCTGAAGATGTTTAGTGATGTTGAAGCAAGTCACTTAATAACCCTTGAACTGAGTAGGATCAAGGACATATCAACGGGGAGACTCAATCTTTTTTCAATGGGGTACGTCGTGTAATAATGAAAAGACAAGGAAAGTCAGTCGGTGATGAATGAAGCTACTACCTCGAAACTGAACTATTTGAAGTTGATTCATCATAACCCAAGAGAGGCGATATGCATATATTAGAAAGTGCACTGTATTAATATTTCAAGAGTGAGGAAGCTTGATAATACTGCTCAATTAGCACTAACCTGCAAATTAATGTAACGCAACGCCTCGATAAACTATAAAGTAATACCAACTTTCCATCATGGCATCGTTATGTTTATTGAATACGCGTCCAAGGTTATCAGTGATTGATGAGGTTCTACTCGATGTAGTGTAATTTATATTAAAATGATTGACTTTTGGTTGGCTATGAAATTGTAGACTATGTTATTACCCATTGCATATGAATTTACATTAAGTAGGCAAAAAACGATAGTAACTGACTTTTTGAACTTTAAGATGTCGCATTTACTTTATGTTACAAGTATCCAAGGGCAGCAATAACCAAACAGAGGTGGCTCGTTTGTCGTTGTATCCTAAAGATCGTAGAGAAAAAATAGTTCTAGTTTTATAATATGTTTGAAAAATTATTGTGATCTCTCTAAGTTAGAAGTAATAGTTGTACCTGCTTTAGAAGCAGAAGTTGATCATAAATTTTATTTATTTATAGAACACCCCCAACACAGACTACGCCAGTATACAGCTGTAAGTACCAATTGCTAATGACTCTTAAAATCTAAGTGCCGATACATGCATTATTCTGTAGCCAGACGACAGTCAGTTACATTAAGTACCTATATCAGTACATAAGGCATACATATAAATTTTTATAATACGTCTGTCATCCATCAAATGAGACTGCAGAATTAGTAAACGCTTACACTACATGATCATGCTACACGTAGGAAATGGCTAACTGGGACTGGCAAAAAGTTATTTGTTTAAAATCGCCAATAATATACCAAGTTATATTGGCTAAACGAGATTTTCTTTTATATAAAAAGAATTATATGCTGCAACAGCTTCAGATCACTGAGAAGCTTCACGCCGCAGCGTACGGCCACTTGTGCGGTCAATGCGAGTTCCTCCGTGTGTAAGCTTGCTTTCAGCGTCCTTTCCTCCCGATACTTACGTTCCTGATGACTCAACTCAATTCCGCTTGTAGACGTGCATTGTTCGTTAGTAGATCAACTATCACTCTCACATTTCACAATTTATAATTCAATTTTATATCAATTAACTTGCAAAGTTCCTTCAATCTCATCCGTCGGGAGTGCATCTTGCTGATCAAATTGTAGGTTTTGCCACCAATTTGAGTTCTGATTATGCAGGTTTGAAATGTACCCTGAAATGTCAACTAGCTTACCATTTATCTCTGTTCGGCAAAACGTCGATGGTACTCCTGATGTTGCAGATGTCCAGGATGTCCCTGCTCAAGGTAGGTCAGAAAGGAAGGTTGCCACAGTACAGCGCTAATATACATGTAGCCGAGTGCCAATTTTTCAATGTTAATCTGTTTTGGGTCATCGTTAAACTTTCTATCCTCGTTCGTGTTGTATGTGTTGCCAAAAAAATGTAAGTCACATTTTTGGATGCCTTTTTCCCCGCCTAGTAAGTTGGCTAGTGACTATGAATTAATGAACTGATAAGAGAATTACCTACTTGAAACGTGTCAATGTCGTAACTGAGCGCCGATGTTACCGACAAGGCGTTCGCGTAAGTGTTGCTGCGTTGTAGTGATTCCACCCACCGGGTTATCTAACTAACCCCCCCTTGGTGTTAGGGTGAGTTCTCACTGGCTGCTGGTACTTCATGGGCATTTGAACTATCTTGTTGAAAATGCAGCGATACTTCTACAATTTTGCATCAACTCGGGATTTTTTTATCCGGATTATTTTACACATACTCAGATAAGAAGTTGACATTTGGTTGTTCACCGATTATTTGATCGGTTAAAATAATGATTGGGAATCTTTAAAGTTTTTAAAAGCATTTTGAGCAATTCAATTAGAGCACTAAATATTCTC
>DWPA01000666.1:0-22734 GCA_018251375.1 Calpodes ethlius
GGTAAAAAGGGTATTGATTTGGCATCGTTACTTGCATCCGATGATTCCAGTTCAGAATCCTCTGATGAGAAATCTAAAAAGAAAAAGAAAAAGAAGAAATCCAAAAGTAAGAAGGATACATCAGATGATAGCGATTTAGAAAAACAAAGACGTAAATCAAAATATGACTCAAAAAAAGAAACTAATAAGGTTATTAAACACAAAAAGGACACAACTGAAAGTGACAGTGATAATGATAAAAGAAAAAAGAAACTCCAATTTACAGAGAAAGAGCGTGCAAAGGCACATGTTAGAAAACATCGCAAAGATTCTAGTGAAGATAGATCAACTGATGATGATGAGTCAGAACGACAAAAACATGATGATAAATATAATTCTAAATATGGACCAACAAAATATAATAGTTCAGACAAATCAACAAAGGTCATCACTAAAAGTAACTATATTGATAATAAAAGAAAGAGAAAATATTCCTCGACTGAGAATGAATCAACTAAATCTCATGTTAAAAAACACCATAGAGACTCTAGTAAAGAGCGTCAATCAAGTGATGTCCAACAGAGTACAGATGACGAAGTAAAGAAAAGTAGCAGAAACTATGTAAAGGAGGATAGGTACTGGAATCAAAAGCCATACTGGAGTGAGTATCAGCCAAAGGATAATAATTATACAAACACTGAGGGATATTCAAAAAAACGTTCGGGAGATAATCAACATAGATATGAACGGGAAGATCGACACAGAGACTCTGGTTCTTATCGCGATAGTAAGAATTCGCAAGAAGACAGTAAATATAAAAAAGATAAAAGCCGAACGGGGTCTCATTCAGCATACCATAAGAGTTCGCAGAGTACCAAACGTAGTGGTCTTAGTGAATCAGAAAAAGCCAGCAAATTGGCTGAGATGATAGCTGCTGGTGCGGAGCGTGAGAAACAACGCGAACATCGCGTTGCCGTCCAGTTGGCTGAAAAGGAGAAAGAAGATAAACCAAGTACTCAATCTCGATCACGCAATGTGGTACAACAGCTACCAGATTCTCTTGAAAGTCGCATTCATTCAAACAGGCACTACATCCAAAGGGATCAGAGACATATGAACGAGAATTTCGCTAGAAGATGATCCAAGCACTAAAGGATTTTTTGAAATAAAATAACTACAATCAAATTTAATATTTATTTTATACAATGTTAAACAAAATAAACATTTTACGTATATATTAATATAATATGAATACACAAATGCTACTTTAATATAGGTAAGTAATTGAAATTGCTATGTTCTTAGAATATAATGATCAGTTATGTTTTATGATTACAGTTTATAATTTGGCTAAGTTTAATTTAAAGACTGGATGACTGTTGTAGTCGATTTCTCCAATTCTGGATTATAGTCATTGTATCTTCTGTGCTCTCAGTCCAAAGGGATTTTCTCTCTGACGATCTGTAAGAATAATTTATTGCATATAGTACTCATTATTACAGATTATATTTTCAATATTAATAGGACAGTAAAAAACGTAACAATAAGTACATAATTTTTGAGAAACGGTTGTATTCGTGTAAAAATGTTTGTTTTTATAATTCATAAATTATGTGAACACATTATAGTGTTTTGAAATCCACCTCTTCAATTAAATGCAAAATGTCTTGCGTTTTAACGCTTGTGACATTTGGCTTTTATTAGGAACTTTATAATTGTATTGAACAAAGGAATTCGAATTATTTGTACTATGGTCAATTAAATGTACAGTTTAGGAGGGTAAGGCAGCAACGATAAGTAACCAAACCCGGCATGTGCAGTTCGAAAACTTATTTACTATAAATTAATATAAAGTAAACATTTATTCTATATTCCATATTTTATATGCGTGCATTATAAGTATGTACGTACACAGTGCTCAATTGCGTTTTTCCGGTCAGTGTAGTTTCAGATATCTAAAGACTCGTGTACGTAGTAATATCTTGTATAATGTGTGTGTGTGCGTGGGTACAAAATCGTAGTAAGGATTTCTCATCATCATATCCAAGAGAAGATAAGATACCTCTGCACACATGCCCGCGTATATCGGGTCGGTGTCCCAAGGTCCGCGCTCGGGCAGTGGCAGTGCGCGTCGTCGTAGCTCCGCCACCAGCTCGCTCACGTCCATTATCGGAATGGGGTCGAGCGTGCGCGCCTTTCCCGCCAGGTACTCCACGTAGTGAGGCCTAGAAGGAACGTCAACCGTCAACACACCTCGGTCAACCCCCGCTTGTAGATTCCGTCGAGCGAGCCGTACGGCTTGGGCGGGAGTCGCAGCGCCGCCCGCCGCACGAGCGTCTCCAGGTCGTCGGTGCCGAGGATCGGCAGCGGATCGATGTTATGCGTCCGGACCAGTCGGCTTAGGTACTCCAGGTAATGATTCCTGTAATGCAACGTTTAGATTACCGGACGAATAGCTCGCGACTACACTAGCCGAATGATAAGTGCCCGATCTAAATACGGGAGCTTTCTCCATGTAAATCGAATATCAGTTGCCATTTTGTTTTTTTGGCAAACTTAATAAGGAGTGGGTAATTAAATCATTGCGAACGTAGGATACTCGTGATATGTTATAAATATGAACAATTTGAGTTTCGTACTCGTGTTTACTCTGTGCCTTCTCGGCGATAATCTAAACGTTGCATACACGCATCACCTTTCGCCGATTCGATTAGTATAGCGAATTAAGTTTGTATAAATTTACAAGGCCCGTATCATTTGGCTTTCACATTTAAGAAATGTTAGCGTTAAATTTATGGTAATCGAGTGTTAGGTATGCAATAATAGGCAATTTAAAATGAAGAAAATAGAGATTGATTTATAAGACGTTAACGGAAGTATAAATACTGTTCTGGTTTAAGTTAAAAATTGCAACTTACCTTTTACTGATAAATAATTGAGAAAATAAACATGTTAAGGAATAAGGGTCTCCATTTATCTGGGAGTGTTCAATGTTTTTTACGACCACCGACCAAGGCTTCCTGTTCGGTCATTTATATCATTCAGTGTATCTAACCCCGACCCTTTATTTAGTCAGATACACAAACTACTCGTATTTCGGTTGGATACTTGAAAGCCAGTTCATTCTTTCTCTTTTTTTGGGTGATAACGTATCGGTGTCGATTGGGAGTTGCTGAAGTCTATGAGGCGGCGGTAGCCACTTACCATCGCATGGATCGTCACCATATTGTCGTCTATTTACATAGAAAAGCTGTGACTATTCTCGTATACTAACTTGCATAGGCCGGCCTGGTTCGGCACTACTTCACTGTTGCACGCGGAGTCCACGAGTCCTGTGGGCGTTTCCCGCTGTAGCTGTATGGGACACCTCGTCGTGCTGCCTTCGAGAGCTTCTGTTTCGTACGATACGTTATTCATCTGTAATATTAATTTAATTGCTAGATAAATTAATGTGTGTCGAATTCTTCCTCTGACCTTGTTCAGTTGTGAAATAGTTTGAGCTGTAACAAAGCTATATCATACGATGTGCTCCATGTTTTATTTTCTTTAATAAATATTATTGTAATACATATTATATATTATGTACTTCTTCGTATAAAATTTAAATATACCTAATCTTAGACTTCAGCGTGGCGATATATAACTCATAACACCACGCATGTTTACATACGTTCGGCCCGCGTGTGTGTCGTTGTCTCTGTATCTATGATCCCCACGACACAGGGAATCCTAGTGTAAGGGAGTAAGTAGTAACTTCTAGGTAGATTGAACCAATATAAAGTGTATTGTAACCTGTAACAGCGTCTGCAGTTCATGGGGCTCCTTGTCGCGCAAGTAGAAGAGGCAGTTGCGGGGATGATGCGCGTGCAGGCCGAGCCGCGCGCAGTACTCGCTGAGCCCGCAGCGCGCACCCATCATGAACGGCTTGCCGCACCCGTAGCAAAACTCGTACTTACACTGGGTGCACGTGAAGTGCATGCAGCCACCCCTGATGCAGAATGAGATGCTTATTCCTTCGTACGAGATGTTTTTGTGCGTATAAGATTCTTCGTACGTACTGGACATTTTTGTACACAATATGTGGATAGTTTTGTACATATTAGATAGTGTAGTATATGAGCTGAGTATTAGATTCAAACGATCTTGCTTTGTATGAAGGTAAAATTTTATAAGATAGGTTCCATTAGGTATTTTTGTTAGTATAAAATTGAAACCATTTGGCCACCATCGAACTTCTACTTTCAGGTGCAACAATAATAAATTGACTAGACTAAGTGTAGAATCAGACTGGTCGCCATCATAACCTACGTAAGTGTTGTTTTGCCAATGCTAATTGCATTGCTTCAAACACAATTCGAGTAACCATAGTTTAGATAACTTAATTAGTTAATTACCTAGACAAAGAGTATTTGAAATGACATCGAGGACATTCAAGGCCATTTTCTTTGAGATGCTGTTGTACAGCCGCCACAGATTTCTCAGGGTCGTTATCTTCTAACCATGCTGTATATTGTTCACATGTTAAGCCTTCATGATTTGCTGACCACTAAAAAGATGAAGGACAAATATATCGATTACTTATTTGTTAAAAAATATTTTTGTTTGGTCTTAACAAAAATAATACTCGTACCGGTTTCCTGCAAGTGGCACAGCTAATTGATTTGCATTCCGGACAGCGCAATTTTTTTTGTTTGGGATGTACAAAAAATCCGGAGGAGCACTCTACGCACCATCTAAAGTTTGGGTCTCTCGCTAGGGTCCTGTCTCTTAACTGTAACATAACACAACCAAAAAATTAGCACTTTCGATGATGATACCTTTAACGCCTATACGTACAACCAAATGTATAGTGCTGGTACCTTTCTTTGAAACAATTCATGCAAGTCAGGGTCGACTAAAGTTTTTAGCTGTATGTCGAGGTGCGCAAAATACTCAAGCCAGGAATCTTCGGGAAGATTTTCTAGTTCTGGCTCCTTGCAGTACGGGCAGACGCAGTCAGCGATGCTGCGCTCCGATATTTGTACCGTGAAATAAAGTCGGGCACATTCGCGGCAGCACCTGTGTGTGCAACGTAACATCGACACCATCTGAAAAGCAATGCGAGGATATTGTGAACTGCATTTCGATAACTATATATGTGTTTTTGTATTTCAAATAATGTACCTCATGTTCTGGAAACTTGGACGCACAGAGTTCGCAGTCTTGTTGCAAATAAGCCAGTGCTGTTGAGAGATCAGTACACTCCAGTGCCGCCAGGAGCGCAGAGGGAGGGTCCGTTCCACGTGCTATTAACTCGACCGCTAATTGCGCCTGCTCCCAGCTCTCGGTCGCACCCTCAGCTAACAGCATACGTGCTTGTCTCTAACATTAACAAAGACTAGGAATAAATTATCGAATATACAATGGAAATACAAAAAGTATAAAGAATAAAGTGTTCAAAATATTCACCTCTGGCGACCCTTCTGGCAACCGTACTCTGGCTAAGTCAATGAACTGACCAGAAACTCGACGAAGTGTAATCGGTTGAGGCGTAGAAGGAGCGGGCGGTGGTTCCGATTCTTGAGGTGACTTAATAGATCCTTGGTCGTAATCATCGGAGTCGCTGTCTGACCATTCGTCTTCGGTCCGACATGTTTCTCGAAAGAATTTGTCTTTTTCTGAGGGTGGAGTTGTCTTAGGTGACGACGATGTCTGCTTTTGAATAATTAAAGGTGGTGGAGGTGCGGGTTTCTTTTTGCTTAAAGTTGACGATGTTGTGGCCTTTACTTCTTGATTGCTGGGAGTTTCTTGTTTGCCATTGAATAATTGATTTTGAAGTTGTTTTACATGTCCACTTTGCACATTACCAAAATGAGATTTGGGCGGGGCAGGAGCAGGATATTGTTTTATTGAAGCTCGTCGAACTGGTACTTTTGAAGATATAACTTTAGAATTATTTTTGTCAGTTTTCGTTTTATTATTCTGTATTAATCTTATGAGTTTTGGAATATTCGATTTATTTGCATGTGTGTTAAGTTTCGGTTTTAGATGGTTGCCATTATTTGTATTAGAAGAAACAACTTTAGTTGATCCATTTTTAGTGGCGGCTGGGGGAATATTTTGAAGTTCTGCATTAGTTTTTAGTGATGTGGCACTTTCTTCTGCCTGTTCCCCACTAAGATTTGTTTGTATTTGCTCAATTTTTTGAATGGAAGTTATTTCGACGTGTTCATGCGCTACTGAATTATCTATATTGGAATTAACAGCAACATTTTCATTTAGTTCTGGCCCTATTACATGGTTATTAATATTGATTTCAACGTTTTCGTCAATTTTGTCAGCTTCTGAAATACTCTCTGGAGCAATATCATCATTTACTTCTGAAGCATCGGAATTTTCGTCCGAAGAATCATCTGCATCATTTATAATAGCAACTGATGCCAGTGGCTTGTTTTCTGATATAAATAGTTTCATAGGATTCTCTGGATTAAAATGATTAATTGTTATAGTATGCATTTCTATATTACTAATAGTCGCATTTAATGGTTGTTTTTTGTTTTCAGATATAATCACCTTTGTAGGAAATTCAGGATTATAGTGTGTTATATTTAAAGATTGTTTAACTACTATTAGAGGGGTAGGATTAGATTGTATGTATTTTTCTGGTGTGGCAGGAATGTCCGTATCTTTTTTAGCATCGTGTTTATTTAGTAAATTCGACTCATGTTTATTATTAGTATTTAGTTGTTCATAAATTTCATCAAACGTATTTACAACATCAAATAAATTATTATTCAAATCTTGTCTATTTTCTTTCATTTCATTAACTTGTAAGGAAAATGTATGTTCTTCTTGTAAACTTTTTGCAATAGAATCTAATATTTCTATATTTGTTTGCTTAACGTCTTCGATTTGGTTATCTAAGTGATCCATTGCTTCTTCAAATTGTTCATTGTCTTCTGAGCTAGTTCTGGTTGCAGGAGCAGGTCGATTTTCGTTAACTTTGTTAATGTCTTCATCACTACTAGAAACTTCTTTTTCATCCGAGCTTAAATCCTCAGTTTCGTTTGGATTTTCACTGAAATTAGAATCTTCATCAGAAGCAAAATGACTATCATTAGAACTGTTGTCTTCTTCGCTGCGTGATTTGCTTCGTTCATGCAGCGAATTTATATCAGAATGAATTTCATTTTTCATTTGTTGTATAAGTTTAGCTGTATTATCAACCATATCACGAAGATTTTCAGATTTATCTTCTTCAGTAAAAAGTGAGACTTCTGGTTCAGGACTTTGTAAAAAATGACCATTACGTAGCGGCGTATTATTTAGAGCTGTTTCTGTAGGCACTGTTTTTTTAGTAATTACGCTGTTAGACTCCTCATCAGAATCGGATTTTGACATTTTAAATTTACTTCTCGCTTTTGACAGTTTGATTTTTGCATTTTTTTTGTTGTCTAAAGTCCTATTCTTTTTAGTTATGGCTTCTTTATTATCGGATTTTGTATTGTTTTGTGTTTCAGAGGAAATTGGTTCTTTGGCGACGTTTGGCAAAGGACTCGACCGGGTTAATTCATTATATGCTTTGATAAAATCATTCTCTAAATGCGTTAAGTCTAATGAACTTCTTTTATTTTCTGATGTATCTGTATTTGTTAATGTTTTACTGTTTGCTGCGTTTTTATTACTTGAATTATCGGATAGTAATCCTTTTAAGAGTAGATTCTCATCAATAGAAGGAATTCCAGCTTGTGTAAGTAGCTTTTTTAGTTTTTCGGCTATATCCATTTTATTCATTACAACATTTGAAATCTTTTCCTCTTCATCGACATCGCTTTCATCATTTCTGACAACGTGATCATTGATAGAATTTGAATCACTAGCAAAATCTGCGTTACTCGAAGCATGTGAGTTATTTTTAATAATTTTATTACTAGTAGCGTTTGCGTATTCATCATCTAGATGGCGTTGTTCATTAACATACGATTTTTTGTAATCAATATCTAGCGGTAAATACATCCAGTCGTCGTCTTGAAAGTTGTTTTTCGTCGGAACTTCGTAATCGTCCGAACTTTCTTCCGCTGAAATGTAAATGTGACTGTTATGATGACGATATGGCGAACTTATGTTATGTTATTGTTTTGTTCTGTTGTTTGGATTACCGCGAGTGCGGTGTGAGCGGCGACCTGGTGGCGCTGCTTCGTCGTCCGCTCCGTTCGGCGAGCCCCATATGTGACCACGCATTCTTCCGTCTTCACTTACCCTGATATCTTCAGTCTGAAATATATTAAAGTATATTTTGGAAAAAAAGTGTTTTGTATACAACTATTACTTATATGGAATATAGTTATAGTGTATATTCGAATTTTATATAGAGCTACACGAAGATTATATGATATGTATGAAATGAAACATTGATTAGAATTTATATGATCATTTAACTGCACACATACCTGACGTCGACTGCGTTCAACGCACTCTGTAACTGCTGGCCACATGGCACCGCGGTGTCTTGCAAGCGCTGCGCGTGCATCTAACTCCGTGATATTGGCCCCAGGCGCCAGCCTGGCGGCAGCGGCGCGCACACCTGCGACCAAGCTCGGCCAGCGCTCGCTGAGCCATGACAATGGCGCTAGTGGGTTCTGAGCCAGAGCAGCGTGTACTTCCGCCGCGCTGAAGCCCAGTCGTTCTGCTTCGCCCATGAGTCGTGCCAGTTCAAGCCCACGCTCGGCTTCCCGTCGCGCCCCCGCTCCGGCTAGCGCCTCCAAGGACATAGCACGATTGCCCACCAACGGCTCGGGTGAAGGAGCCTGAATAGGGGTTGCCTTCATTAAACTATGCCTTATGTCACTTGTTTTGCGTGCTAATTAATGCGTTAATTATAATCAACGCACTAATTATGGAGGTGCATTCTAGTGTTGTTCTTAACACTACGTTACACATGTGGTGGGGACATTAAAAGGATTTTTCTTCTTCTGTTGTAGTGTTGTAGAGGCACAGTTAAAAAACATTAGCAAGCATTATACCTCCGATCCGTAAAGACTGGTGCGTCGTACGGCGCGATCGGTGCGGTCGGGGCGGTCGGCGCGATCAGTGCGATCTGTGCGATGACGTGTGCGTAGGTCGAGGTGCGAGGCGCGCCGCGTAAGCCGCTCCTCGCCCCAATCCTCACGTTCTCGCCACTCCCATCGTCCCCCGCCGCTCGTTAGCCCACTGCGTGCGCTGCGCTCGCTTTCCTACACCCAAAACGAAACGTCCATACTGCATAGCAGGTTACGTACATGTGATACAATATTACACAATATATAATTAAAGACTTACCCGAGTGTCACTGGAGAGCGAATGACGGCTGTGGGAGCGCTCGCGGCGCGCCTCGTCCCGAAACCGGCGCCGCGGTCGCGACCGAGACGCGGACGGCGCACGTTCCCACCCGCTCACCACTTCGTATGTCTGCAATAAGTGTACATATATTTATGCAAAATAATGGTTCATGTGAGTTACGTATAGTTGCAACTAATGATTAAATAAATAATAAAATAGTTAAGAAAAGTAAAACATGATTAAAATTAAATACGTGTTCTTTGTGTACCTACATTGTTTACATACCAGAGATGCGTTATATTGTTAAATAACTGACCTGTGTAGATATACTCTGAGGCGGTGGCGACGTGCCAGTGTTAGAGACGTGTGTGCGGCTGGAGGCGGCGGACGGGCCCCTTTCAGTCAGTCCATGACGAGGAGGCGAAGTTTCCACGGACCGTTTCTGATTATTCACTACTATTTGAACAGGACTGCGTTGTCTGGGTACTGACGACTCTCGAGGCGGAGAAGGTCCCACAGATACGCTGTGCTTCACAGGGGCATCTCTTTGGGTGGTTACAGTGCGGAACGGAGACGCCCTAGCATTTGTTTCTTGAGTTTGAATTGGACTGTGATTTTTGTATACATCTTTCGGGGGCGAAGGGCCGACAGCCATATCATGTCGTACGCGTAGTTCCCCCGCATCCCCAGAACTCTGTTCTCTTGTCGGGGTTGCCAAACGTTTTGCTATATTTTTGCTTGTTTTATCCTCTCGCGGTGGAGACGGTCCACATCCAGTGGATGTTTTTTCTTTGGTGTTCTGGGACTTGACAGTATCTGCAACAATTTTACTGTTTTAGTGTGAAATAATATGATAGAAACAAACTTGAACGTTAGGTACTGACCATGCTTGGATGGTTGATCGACCGGTTTTCGTGCCGGAACTGGGGAAGTGTTACTAGTTATTTTAAGTTTTTCAATTCCGTTTTCAATTCTGTTTGGTGGGATGATCTTGGGAGTGATGGTTGGGGTACGGCAACACACTGCACAGACGCGCACCCCCGGCTCGTTTACAAAGGTGCAGTGTTCGCACTGCCAGGAGGCGTCGGGCAATGGGGGCGCAGGACCGAGGGACTCCTCATCCTTCGTCTCATTCAATGGGGCGTCTTTAGTGGAAATGTGGTTCTTCGATATCACGGATCGCTCGTGTCCCGAGGTTCCCTTTCCTTGCTGGTGATGGACGGAGGTAGGGTAGGAATCGTCTTCGCTCTCGGAGTCGGCGTCGCTGGAAGGCAATTGTGGGGAGGGGGAGCGGGGGCGTGCTCGGCGCGAAGTTCGAGATCGCACGCTCACGGCGGGCGACGGCGCTCGCGACCCGGCTCGAGATCCAGCACGAGATACCGCGCGGCTTTCAGCTGTAATTAAGAAGACTTCATAAATATTTCGGAGAGTTTTTAATAAATGAGTAATAACAATAATAGGAGATTATCGATATGATACCTCTTCGATAGGGCTGCGGTGTTTGAGGTGGATGCGGAACTGCATGTGGGTGAAGATGCGGTCCGTGGGGGCTGCAGCAGTTGGGCCAGCCGGGCGCGAGCCACGGATGTTCGAGGCTGGCGCAGCTGCCGAACCGCCACGGCATCCCCGCGCAGTGCGCGCAGCCGCTACAGTTAGTAGGGGCGCCACCGAGCTCCATCACAGAAGCCCCTCGTCGCAACGGCCGGCCCCAGTTCTGAGTTTGAGTCGGGGGCATTTGTTCAGTCGCATCCCATGAGTCCACATGAGTTCCCTGCACCTGCCAATTGTAGATTAAAATTATGATATTAGAATTATACTCCTTATAATAAAAAAAAAAAACATTGGAATAGTATTCCTATTTTTGGTCTATCATACATTATGAGAGTTTAACGTCCTTAAGAATGTCGTAATACACACAAGAAATATATTTGTTAAAGATCACTTTAATCACAGACTAATGAATTCGTAAAAATAGTCGGCTAAAGATTCTTCACTTTAATCACAGACTAATGAATTCGTAAAAAATAGTCGGCTAAAGATTCTTCTTTATCTTAAGACGTTTGTATGACAAGATCAATCATGTGAGTGAAAGAACCCACTCAGTATTATAATAGCTTTCGCAAAAAATTGTGGACGATTAGTGCACAGTGAAATGATTTCCTCATTTTAATTATATACTTCATCCAACTTACATTATGATTTCTATTTCAATTTATAACCCTGTTAAATAACGAGGTCTTTAGTCGTTGTTTTAAGTATTAATTCACTGGTGTTGTAGAGTTTAGGCATATACATATAATGCCATAAAAACGTGTAAATTACTGTAAATTCTTATATAGTAAAAAAATATAAAGAATTTGCAAGTTTAACGAAGTAGGCACATAAGCGTAATTAAAGTTATAAAATGCATTTACCATATTTGGGGGCATGTTGAATGCTTGCATTGATCCTCTAGATCTTCCCCAAGCCGGGTTGAACTGTCCAATGGTATTAGTCCGATCTTGTGGTGGAAGAGGGGACCCCGGGTGGTGCATGTTTGATTGCAAGTAAGGCATGTTGCTCAGGTGCGAGGGAACGTTTGTAGGCACGTTAGCCTGGGGATGCATCGGCATTGCTTGCGTTGTTCGATGCGTCGCGAAGTGGTTTGCGTGCGGCAAAGTCGACGGTTGGGTCGGCATTGATGGCAATGTTCCTGGAGACATGCCGAGGGCTGAACGGCGTGGGTCCGCCGACATGGGTCTGGGGCTCGCGCTAGCTCGGTCGCCGGCCATCTTTGATAATTAAAGAAAATATACATTTTAGAATACATTAGATAGCTTAGAGGAATAATATGTTCGTAGATACTGGGGTGCTTATTTCTGAACTTACCTCAGTTGTAGGTATTGGTGGTATAAAATAACCAAATGAAGAAGAATCTGTCAATTATATATAATAATACAATTCAGGGTCTTTTGCAAGGTAGGCAGAATATTTTGTATAGCTAGCAGAACAATTGCCGGATGGTAAATATTCACTAGCAAAAAATCTCACAGACGATTCTACAATAGGAGGGTAGCAGCTAGCCAGCTTGATAGAAAAATATCTAACAACACAAAAGTACCTACTGTTGGGGAATTAAACAGTTTGCGCCATTCAGCAAGGCGCACTATGAGTAGGGGACATTAGCTTGAACTTGAGATGGATAGAGTCCCTTCTACCCCTTTTTTTCACGAATTTGAGGGAACAAAACACGCCCAATACAATCAGTTATTATATACCCAGTTAAAAATTTATTAACTACTAATCTGATTACTGTAATTTAGATCAATCGATTATTATACGCATAATTAAATCGTAGGACGTATAATTTATTAACGGAATGGAATGTTATTGCGTTATAAAATGTAGTCAATTTAATGTTGGTGTATTGGCAACGCTCGTTTGCAATTGAGTAACTATTGTGCGTATTTGCGACTATATTATTAAGGTTCGTCGCACAATACGAGAAGTCAATGCCATATACGATTAGGTCTACCTTAATATAATGTACTCGAATATTATCTAGTGCGTTTGAACTCTGAAATTTCGATTTACCTTGTGTCTCCGTGGTGGTGGGACAGGCGGTGCGGCTTTGGGCGGCAGCGGGGGACGTTCGTCCCGCAGTTGAGACTGGGACAGCGCCTATAGTTCACCACGTTGCAATAAACATCGAGATATATGCAGCTATGGTATTTTAATTATGTGGATGGTACGACAAACATGTAAAACTTTCGAATTTGGGCAGTCTGCCAATATTACTTGGCAATGTAAGTTTATTCACACGCGCGTTATAATTATGCATTAATACTCATGCCTAGTAAAAAACCTTAAAGGTGTAGCCATAGCATACCTATATTTTTTGTTACAACGATGGGGTGATAAAATAATTAATAGTTATAAAACCACTTAAAGGCGAAAAATAATAAACGAGACAGATCTCTATGAACTTACACGTTATAGTAAGACATGTTTATTATTATTTAATACTATAACTTATTTTAAGGGCATTATTAGCTTACATATTAATAGACGTATGCATGTAAAAAAATACGAGGCATTTAATTCTTTAATACACGATAAATGATTTTTTTTGGTTTTAACATTGATTTCTAAAAGTGTAACTACGTCATCACTTCGGAAAGTTATTACTAGTTAATGTCATAGGAGAAGCGGTGAATTATCAAGATCTTTTTTGAGAAATAAAAGTAACAAATTTTCTTGCAAAATAACAAAAAATGTGAGCATTTTGGAGGCAAACTAGCAATACTATTTAATTAATACTAATTATAACATGATTACGTAATAGTAAGTGGTCACTATCCACAACTGAGATGAAAGCGACGAAGCCGCTTTTCGAACTGAGTAAACCTAACCTAACCTAACCTAAGTCAAAGCGCCCATTGTGTAAATAGGTACCGGTAATAGTAATTTAAAGTAGGTATAGCTAAATGAAAGGCAGGTAGGTGTAACCTGTCTCTGATGGTGGCGCCGTTTAGGGTGTCGGTGATACATATCATCGCAGGAGGCGCACAGCGCACGCCGTCCGCACTCCGCGCAACGCACGCGCGCGCCGCCTCCGCCGCACAACCCGCATGACGCTCCTGCTTCTAACGGGTGGCCTGTTGACACGCAATGCTGTCATATTTTTCAATAATAATAATTTAATAGTGCTCATTGTATGGTTTTTATCGACCTGAGTGATCCTTTGCTTGGGTGATAGAAGTTTCTATTGCTTAACTAAGCACTAGCGGACGCAATCGATAGTTGGATAAGGTAACGTAGTGGAAAAATTTCTTGAACACTTCCGTACTTTGAAGAGCATGTATAGATGTTGCCCTTGGTTATTAACATTATATAACACCCTTTAGGCCATATTGGAAGACTTTCGGCTGGTATAATAGCTTCTAACTTGTGGGTTAGTTATTATCCTTTCTTCCTATAGTTATATTCCTGGAGCATCGTGGAGTATGCCTTAAAAACTTTAACAGTTGCTACGAGACTACTCGTGTCCTGTAATAGGTCATTAATGAGTAGAAGTCACGATATTCCTAACACTTAAACAAATAGTATGATGGTATGAGGTACAGTCAATTCCATTGAAATGTCTACAGTCAGGTTGAAGTAGATGCTGTGATTTTACGTAAACGTTTTTTCTTTCATACATTTTTCATTAATTTTGAAATAAATAGGTATATACATATATACATTTTCAGATTTGGTACTTTTTAGTTTACGAATAATTTTACTATTTACTACATACTAAATTATCTAGGAAATTTACAGTAAAACTTAAACCTTATTTCTAGTCCAACTCACCAGTAGGTGGTCTAGGCGGCGTGGGGGGCGGCGGCTGCAGCTTGGCATTCATATACTGATCGGAAGGGAACTCCACGACCTCGTAGTCTGGCTCCGGCTTGGTCGGCGGGCGCTGTGGCACCGACCGGAGCGCCAGCGTGGGCGTGGTCGGCGTCGTGACGCGTGTCTCGCGACGGTTCTTCAGCATCTGATAAATATTTCATCTTTGTTGACATTGGCCTCGTATTAGAATGCCTACTGTTATAACTAAAAAGATCCACTAAATATCGTAACAGCATCTAAATCTTGATGAATCCTAAGCAAGCTTAGAGATAATTGTGGATTCAACAAATCATGTAGGTACCTACAAACAAATGCACGAAAGTTTTCATGAGTTATAACTTATGATTTTCACTTAGGTAGCTTTAGTTAAAATATTATATAGCGAAAAAACGTTACAAGGAGATATCTAAATGGTGGGGTGTAAGAGCTTTATCCTCCTTGAGTCATACACAAAATACCTAATAGTCTTCCCTAATCTTTTTATGCACTCTGCTGAAGAGATGAGGCAAGGAAGTAAAAAAGGTCTCGATTTTTGTATCAGGAGGTTTAAACTCAACGGAACTCTATATGCACTCGCAAGACTAATCACGAACTTCCTTTTAAAATTGGCTGTGTGTTTTTGGTTTTGGTTTACGTTATGCATCAGAGATAATACAGAATTTTTACTTTCTTTTCACTCAGCAACGCATTGATGACTGTGTTGAGACTGATAACCACTAGCCATGTGGTGGCTTTTTGATAGCATAGCGGCTAAATACATAAAAAAACTATTAAAACATAATTGATCAGTTTTAGGCTTTACGCTACATCACTGACGACGTTACTTCCTCGTTAAACAAAACCCTGATTCAATTCAGCGGCTTGCAAAGTTAGTGAACCCATAAAATTTTAATGATAGGAACATTTAAAAATTGCAGAACTTGCGATTTTATCAGAAACCAAACGATATGGGAAAACACAGAGGTTATCGAACTCGAATACTGGTAAATAGGTTTCCAGAAACCATTGCCAATAAGTAGAAGAAACTCGTAAATAATACTAGGTTAACTAGTATGAAACTGTTTCACGCATTTCAATATCCAATCTTCGAGAAATACATAATAAACTTCTAGAAGTTTAGGGCAATTTATTTATTTATTGTCCCGAAGACGTTGCGTTTTCGTATTTTACAGCACAGGAATATTTTTATGTAATTTTAATGTAATACAAAAGGGTATAATGTCCTTTAATCAGGTTCGATCCAGAAATCATTTATAAACTAACTTCGTAACATACGTAGGTACAATGTTAGTGTAATAAAATTAAGACAGATTATAACTATCATATATTTTAATTTTCCAGTTTGGTCAACGCAAAGAATTGTATAGTAAGATGCAGAAAAAATAGCAGTAAGCTAAGCAGAAGATACTATTTATTAGAAGAGGTATGATGTCATAGTTTTATAGCAAATGTCCTACCTCAACTAACTAACAACGTGTGTGAAACGAGAAGACAATACTGCTTAGTGTTTTAATATAAGCTGTTGAAGTCATGTAAACCTTTGGTTACCAAAACTACATATATTTCCATCGTATACACAATAAAAATAACAAGTAGTTTATTATGTCGAAAATATTATGCAGAAAACATTTCCCAAATTAGCAAACTTAACGTAATAGTCTCGCAATGATTAATATATTGATTTTACAGTTTAAAATATGTATGAGTTGGTAGTTTTTCAACGATTTTTTTTCTATTTGATTCACTTTGTTCCAATTTATTCAAAGCATAAACATTGTGCGGGTATTTATACGTAACGTAACGTACTCCAATTGGAGCTTTAGAACTGAATCAGAGCTGTGGGTGATGAGTCCGTGCAATTCTGGTACTTATTACAGTGGGAAATAAGCATTAGTTGTTATAGTTTCCGAGTAGTATACATGTAATAATAGAGCATTATCATGAGCAAACGTACAGCAGCTGTGACCGGGATAGAGCGGGCGGTGCCGCGTCGCCGAAGCTTCGTCGACCCATTTATTTTGCCTCTCATGTCCCAAAATATCGAAGATATTTTACCTATTTATATCAGGTGCATCCTACATAATTTCTAGATCTAGGTTCAATGTATTTCTTCGTAATGATAAAAACTTGCGAATTTATAAATTCAAACTTGTCATAGTATACTCTACGGTACTTACGGTGTCAATGCACACTTGATTTTTAAAAACACTGGAACTCTGACACTTTTCAGCACTGTACAAATATTTCACAGCATAGTTGTCGAGTAAACCGATAGTTAGATTCTACACAGAATTATGTAATTGAGTATTTTAGGGCACTCGCGAGGGTCCTGCAGGGAGCCGAGCTCCTCTGCTGACACGAGGGCTGCTCACTCCCGCAGCGGTGCGATCTCCGCTAATCTTGCGCCCTATCCGGATGAAATTGACAGTGCAAAGACGCGTGCGCCGCCATCGCCTCTATTTCTGTCCGCGGCCGTGTTGCCCTGATTCTACTAAAATTACGACGCGTTGCTATTTCCGCACTCAAGTCTATGCGCCCTCTTGCCGGCGTCAAGCACTTACGTACTCCGCGAATCTGTTTTTTGTTACTTAATTATTATTCTGTATATAATTATATTATTGTAACGTGCGTTCGATGAATTTACTCCTGCAAGCTAGCAACGACAAGGGTAGTTGTTTTTATCAACACATGTGTCTAAATTTAAACAGAACTCATGTAGAATTACTTTATGTCTATTACGTCTAGAGGACACAGCGCATCTACATCCTATTATATATTTATCTGATTATCAATTCACGTATTTTGATTACATTAGGAATAAGAAACGCTCATTGCCTTTAAACAAGAAGTAGCTTTATTTGCTGAATATTCACTTTACTGTAAATTAATGTAAAAAAAGAAAAATAAAGTAATAAATTATACATCAAATTATCTTAGCAACCTCTCAGAAACCGTCAGAAACTAGTAAACAATTTTGACATACGAACCAGTTTCCTTTCATAAACATTACCTATTATTTGTGCAATATGGAAATATTGCACAAATTTAAGAAAAATGGTTTCTTTACAGCAGATTTATATCATTTGCTTTCAAAAAAGAAATTGGTTGATGTCTCTGAAGAGGTACGCTTTATATCAATAACGTTAAAATATACCTTAATCTAGTAAGTATGTAGCTTTTCGCGAAAGGCGTTGAAAGCATTTTGCTAAGTCTTATAGATTTAATTTCTCGGCTACGAGTACCTAACTCTTTGTTACATAGTTAAATAAGTATTTCAATCGTTTTAGATTATTCCTTCAGAATATGTGAAAGAAATGAAAATGTCCACCGCACAACGTCTACAAGCGTTAAACCGCGTTGTCGTGGACAACATTAGCTGTCATGGAAAACCTAGTAACGTGGTGCTCTCCTTTGTACCATCAATATTGGTATTTCAGAATTTTAAGCCGAACGACAAATGTGTGGCCAAATTTTGTGTAAAAAATATAAGTAAGGTGAGCACTTTATTTGTCCCAGGTTGCCAAGAGAATTCAATATCTTTTTTTACTTTACACGATACGCTGCTGAAATTGTTGTATTAATTAAACATTCATAACCATTTACAGGCCCCTACATACATAAATATGGTTTGGAAAGAATCTTCATTTTTCTCTATAAAGCCTTGCGTAGGGCAATTATTGTCTCGTTTAGCCCCAGGAATCAGTATTACTTTCTCAGTTACTTTCCAACCAGTTCAATTTGAAGATTACATTCATAAAGTAGCTTTCTATACCGATACTGATCATTATTTTTTACCAATAATAGGTAAGTATAAAATATTTTTTAATAATTTCATTAAAGTGTGTTGAAATTTTTTGAGTTGTATCTATTTGTACTTATACAGTAAGGCGACTCGAAGTAATATAATATTAAATATACCTAAAATTTACTCCCGTATTCCACTGTATATCTATTCAATTCCTTTAGCTATGGGTCCAAGACCAATACTCGATTTTCCCGATGAAATTTGTATTCCGAAGATACCGCTTAAGATAGAAAATTATGTAATTTTTACTATTCGTAATATTGGTTCGGTGCCTGCGGGTTTTACTTTGAATACTAGATGGTAAGTTCTAATAAGATTACTTTTATCTTTACAAAATTCGTAAAATATATCAACATACAGTAACGCAAATATTTTTACATTCAGCCCATTCTCAGTACAACCAAAATCAGCATATCTTCGTCCAAATGAGAAAGTAGAGGTGAAAGTGTTGTTCAAAACTATGCGTCTTGGAGATAGTCCAGGAGTATTGTTTGCAACATTTGAGACAGGTATTCTTATACTAAAATTAGTCATTTTACTTTCTTATGTACCTTATGCAGAAGTTATTACTTTAACAGTGAACATTACATATTGTAATTTATATTTTCATTAGATACATCTTTTTACACTGTTCACAGGAGAAAATTTTCGGATTAATATACGTGGATCAACATATACCGTGAGTGTTGAACTGGAAAAGCAGGTGGTTCGGTTCTTAGATACATACAACACAATGGTGCGACAACAGACCTTTAAGATTACCAACAAATCTAATCAACTTTTAACTTATATGTGTATGAAAAATGAAAGTGTTTTTTATGGTAAATAAAAAAACATTACTTAGGAGTAGATAAATAATCGTATTCACATAAGTACATAAATATTATTGACAGTAGGTGAATAAGAACAACCAAACAGACAAGATCTGATGAACAAATTTCATTGCTAGCTGCCTTTCAGCACTGTCTAACGAAGTTTGTGCTCTGCAATTTATCGTCAACTAGCTGAACCCTGCGCGCGTTGCTACGCCAACACGAGCTGCCACGGAAATTAATTGGAATGATAGTGGCGCCACCTGTCGAAAATTAGTCATACCAACTTAGAAACCATCGTGGGCTCCTACACAACAACTTTGTTAAAGAACATCACATGATTGAATGTATCATTTACAATTTTATACAGGACATACAGACAAACATTCATTTTTAGGAATATATAAGAAGAAGAAGAAGAGAAGATAGACTAACCCATTGCAACTTTGTCTGATTTAAAATGTTTGTCATTAAAATTTTCCTTCCCAGATTTCGAAGACAAACTCAAACTGGCTACAGCATATTACAATTTAAAAGAGATTGAATCGGCAAAGTCTACGAAACTATTGGAATTCGATGTTGTAAGCAGTGAAGAGCACCAGAGAGTATATACAAGAATATTTTATGACGAGATACAAGCTCTGATAGCCGACGAAACATTACATTTTCAAAATATGCATTTTTCAGTTACTCCAATTGTTAGTGATTTCAGTGTTTATGTAATTTTAATATTTATGGGAATAGCTTGATAGTTGTTGAGTTTTGAGGAATCAATGTTAACGAGAAATGTATTTTTTTTGCCACATGACATTACGTAAAAGATATTTGAAAACAAAAATCCAATTAAAAAAAATAAAAGATTTTAAAAAAATATGTCCAACTACTTCAGAGGTCTCAGTTATCGATAATTCTTGGACTTCACTACTTTAATATAAGAGGGGGAAATGTCATTCAAAAAGTTATTTTATATGGATGTTCTATCATAAACTTACTCTTTATTACTTTTTTTAGGAAGCTAAATTATGGCCTGGAAAGCCAACAGAGATAATTATAACATTTTCACCTAAAGAGATTGGGGACTTTGAGTCGACAGTATATTTAGATATCGATGGAATAACAGATCGTGTACCTCTCAAGCTGGTTGGCACATCTCTACCTCCCACGATATCTTTGAATTTGGAAACTTTGGACATGGACTGTGTTTATATCAATAAAACGTATAATTATGAAGTAGTAGCTATTAACAAAGGTTTAGATTTTGATATCATCGATTAAATTTATTAAGTCTTTTGTTTATATATTAATGAATTATGCATTCTACAGGTCATATTAACGGCGTAATACTATATAAAGATGTTCCACCTTTATTTGGAAGTGTTATAACTTGTAATCCCCTAATGCATTGCTTACGTCCAGGGGAAAAGGAAATATTTATCATTTCGTTTTGTAACTCTAACCAAGGACCTTATTTCGAAGAAATTAATTTTGTAATTCGAGATACTCATGTGGTTTTAAAATTATATTTAAAGTGAGCTTTTAGATGATAAATGCACATGTAATTTACATAACAAGTTCAAATAACATTTAATATAAATTTCAGAGGTGTCGTCATTTATCCTTCTTTGACATTCAGTATACCATGCTTAGATTTTGGAATGGTCAGCGTAGGTAAAATAATTCTCACTTGCAATTAAAATAATATTTAATATTAACAAAAAAGTAAATTTCTATTTAAAATTAACCACAGGAGTGCCGAAAAGCTTAGAAGTGGACGTGTTAAATGAGTCTATAGTACATGTAAGTGGCTCCTTGAAAATATCTTCTGATGGTCCAGAAATAAGCAGCATTACATTAACAGACTATGCGGTGGCGGAGAAACCTAAACCACAAGTTCCTCAATGGCCCAGGGAATTTTGCATAGAACCTGCTAAAATAAACATAGAGCCAGAATCGCGTGTATCACTCAAGGTGGGGAATATATACTGTTTATTATTATGTACATACTTTTTATTTACTCATACTTTTATTCAGCAGTGATAGCCTAGTGGTTCGAACGTTGGTTTCCCAAACGTTGATAAGTGAGTTCGAATCCTGCACGCAACTCTAATTTAAAAAAAGTTATGTGTGTATTACAAGTTAATTATCACATGCTTCGGTGAAGGAAAGCATTGTGAGGAAACCAGCACATCCGATAGTGGTAATGTTCTCGAAGGTGTGTGAAGTCCACTAATCCGCACTTGGCCAGCGTGGTGGATTATGGCGTGTACCCGTCACATTGTGTGAGCAGACTCTAGCCCAGCAGTGGTACAGTTATGGGTACTACTATATATAGAATTTTACTTAGAACAATACCTTTAGAGACATCCAAATGAGAGAATATTAATAAATTATCAAATAGTAAAGCAGCGGGGAAAAAATGTTTGTTTAAGTCAAATATTAGGTAATCCATTGAGAAAAATATAAAATGTTTTAGGCTTATACATAGATATATACATATAAATGTGTAACAAACTAAGCTCGGAATACAAATATTGTCTGTGTTATTTCGTTTGTCCGTTAGTTTGAGTTGAGTCGCATTATAATGGTGTTATGTTTTTGGCAAAGCACTTCCTAATGTATTATTAGTTAGCATACTAATCTCGTCATTTATATTATTACTTCTATCATGCGCTGGTCTGAAATGAGATAATTATAATATGCCTTGCTGATTTTCACAATGTTTATACAGGTTACTTTAACGGCTAATTTGGTGAGAGCAAATCAGACGTCTTTGGAATTGGAATTAGAGAAATCAGACAGCCCACCCATAACACTTCCGGTTACATTCAATGCCATGGTCCCCGACATTACTCCGGCACCTGACATTAATTTGAGAGCTGCTTTTTTGGATTTTGCATACCAACATGAAATCTATATCACCAGTAACGATTTTCAAGGATATTTTACTATTGAAGAATCTCAGGTTATTTTGAGCGGATTATATTTATTATTTCTTGAACGAATATATTTATTTTATTAAGATCTCTTTATAATTTCTTATTTAGGAAGAATCAACTTTAGAAGTAGAAGTCGAGATAAAAGAGGGCATGATAGAACCGAATAGTACTTTTTGTTTACCTGTTAGTATCAAGACGAGTGTTCTTGGAATTCAAGAATATTTTATAAGGTAAATGTACAACTTTCAACCAATTATCCAAACGACTTGACAGAAATATAGATAAAATAATACTAACAGATCGTACCTAAGCAGAGTCTTTATCAGTCTTTAATTTTTATCTTAATTTCACATAATTTTTTTACATCCTTAACGCGTTCATTCGACAATGTAATCATATATCAGGGTTACGCAGTGGCAAAGCGCACACAAGTCTCGTCCCTCGAAACTTAGCGTTTGAAAATAATAAGGGTTATTTTGGTGTGCAATTAACGCCTGTTATTATTATATACATTTTGTTGGCAATTATA
>DWPA01000667.1:0-22712 GCA_018251375.1 Calpodes ethlius
ATACAATAAGTCAGTGCTTGACTACTATCCCACCTGATGGTAAGTGGCGATGTAGACACATTACACACAATACACGACTATTTTCATTCGTAACTATAGATTATGTATGAAGCCTTTTTGATTTTTATTGTCGGTTAAAATATATTTTTATACTATCAATATACTAACAATTTTATTTGATCAGTTACCCAGCAGTAGTGGCGGTGCCGGAAAGTATATCGGATGAGTCGCTCCGGCGTGCGGCGCGCTGCTACCGGCAAAACCGGATACCGGTGCTCACATGGCGGCATCCACGGACCAAAGCGCTGCTGGCCAGGTAAGTTTTGATATACGCAAAAACCTGTTGGTATTAAAAAATTGCATTAAGCTATTTGTTATTCAGTTTCTAAGAAGTATACAAGAATTTATACTAATGTTTATATCATGATCTTATTAGGTCAGCAGCGCCCCACCACAAAGGTGTAATGGGCATGTTAAAATCAAGCCATCAGAACCCCGGAGCGACACCTAGCGGAACGGAGACCACATCTAGTTTAGAACAGGTTTGTTGTTGGAAAACTTATACTTAACTTATATTTCTGTCTCTATATAGAATACAAGCGATAACTGAATGGAGATTGACTTTATTGCATATGATGCAAATATGATTCTGAAGAGGTTACCATCTTATTTATTGTACAAGAGACCTGCTGTATAATTGAATTTGATCATATTTTAATTTCTCAAGTCGTAAATTTACCTTACGTTGTTTTATGTAGATATTTTTTATGATTTAAAAAAAATATTTTACATAGTGCTATGCCGATGGTGTATCTAAATAAATATATATATTTTTTTATTATTTACTCTAGTGATTTTACTCTAGTGATGTCACACCTAGCACAATGGCGTGTCGCTTCTACAATGTTCGTTGTAGGTGATTATTATCCATCTGGCAGTATATTTTTGTGACGTAATCAGGAGCGGTACCTGGCCGCGCTGGTAGCGTGCACGCCGGCGCGGCGCGGCGAGCTGGAGGACTCGAGCCTGAGCCTCGACTCTCTGCTGCTGTGCTGTGACGAGCCGCCACACGGCGCGCACGGGGCGCACGGGGCTCACCACAACCACACGCACGCTACTCCCCTGCTGTCCAAGGCGGCGGGTACCCTCGGGTGAGTAATATCATGTTGATTCTACGAGAGCCGAAAGTGAAAAGAGTGGTGCAAGTTTTTTATTGTCTTTAGTTGTGTCATTGTCTATATATTTTTCTTATTAATTTTCTTACTAGTTTAGCTTTTTTTTCGGTAATAGTCTAAAATTGATTTTCATATAAATTCAATTATATGTTATGCAATAAATTCATTTAGAATGTTTACGTTAATGTTTTTGGATGCTAAAAACTGTTCCACGTCTTTTTGTTATGACGTTTTGACGTTATATTGATTTCTCTTAGGGTGCTTGGTCGTAATAGTGGAGGCAAAGGAAGCAGTAGCTCGGGCGCCGGCGCAGGCCGACACTTCGGTCGCTGGGGCTCCCTCAAGGACCGTAGACAACCCTCACATTTGGAACTCTACGCGCCGAAGCAGCCCTTCTCCTCCTCGGATTTGGACTCAGGTCAGTAGATAATTATTGTAGAGAAAATTGTAAAAACAGATTTTCTATAAATTAAAACCTGTTCACATATAGATCCTAAAATTTTGATCGATCCGAATTTGATTATTTAAACATAGAATCTTTTAATATTTTAATGACTGATGTCTGAGTTGAATTGAAAGTGAATCATAACGGTAGCAAACAGTGACTGTTTGTTGTAGCTCTAATCCAGCTCGAAGGACCAAATTGTATCGCGAAGAAGATAAAAGTGTTTAAAAACAGTTCTTTATGGTTGATTAGAAACACATTTTAAGTTGCCTTAGAGGGTTCTAAAAGCATTTTGAAACATGTATTAAATAAATAAAAATAGCACTAGTAGTTTATGTCGAATGTATATTTGACGTAAAGCAGTGTGCGGCGAGGGTTGCAGTCGACGTGCGGCATTGTACGTGATGACGGAAAAGGGCGCGGGTGGGTACTCGACGCTGGGCGGCGTGGAGGCGGTGCCCGTGGAGTACCCCGACGCGCGCGCCACCAAGCATGCGTTCAAGAAACTGTTGCGGGCCGCAGCGCCCTCCGCCCCTCCCGCTCACCATTCCGAACCCGGCTTCCTCACGTACGTACTTGAAATAATCGTAAAAAATTATGTAGTCCTTTTTTTCGGACTTGTGTTATTTACAAAAATATAAGATAAAAAAATATCGTTGGTCACATACAACCATACAAGCTTCAAGAGTAGTAAAAATAGCATTAAATAGAGAGTTTTTTTTATAGCATTTTTTTTTTAATTAAGGCTTACATGGTGTTTTTTGTTGTTGTATTATAGTGTTAAAATAAACGTATTGAATTGTGTATTGTTTCAGGCTAGTAGAAGAGTCCGGATGGCTGTGGCAAATCCGACAGCTGTTCCAGTTGTCGGGGGCGGTCGTCGATCTCTTAGATATCCAAGGATCTTCTGTCCTACTCTCCTTGGAAGACGGCTGGGATGTTACGGCACAGGTAAAATAAAAAAAAAATTAGTAAATAGGTAGCGTGTAGTGATATATAAATAGTTCGGGTTTAAAGAAGTCTGACCTCTATGATTATAATAAAACTGCGTTAAAGATAAATGATTACTCACTTTGGTTAAAGAGAACATCGTAAGGAAACCTGCACATCAGAGAATTTTATGTATAATTCTTAATATTATGTGTTGTCTTCTTATTCATGGTGTTACCTATCTTAGTGCGACAGTCAGCGTACAAGCTTTTTGTTAATGTATATTTCAAATCCGTTCTTCAGTCAAAATTTAACTGTAATTTGATGTCTTTAAAGGTAATTCTTTTTAGATTCTTATAAAAAAACTCAGCGTAAAATCATATAAAACACAGCTTTTTTATATCAAATCTATCTACTAAAATTACTTTGTGGCTGTATTATTCTTAAATATTTCTTACTCTTAAACATTTTCTTCTTGCTACAAACATTTCCCTTTGGCATATGATTATTAATGTATATGTATATTTATGTATTTTTAACATCACGTTTTTCTGTTTAATATCCTTTTTAATACGTTTGTACCAGATATCTTCCCTGGCTCAAATCTGTCTGGAGCCGTACTACCGTACTCTGGACGGGTTCCGGATCCTGGTGGAGAAGGAGTGGCTCGCGCTGGGCCACAAGTTCCAGCAGCGCTGCAACATCGGCCCCACGCCGCAGCAGGGGTTCACGCCCACCTTCCTCATGTTTCTTGACGCTGTGCATCAGGTATGTAGAATGCAGGTGTCATAGGCCTCTTCTTCATTGGACGACACGGTTTTCTACTAATAATAGGTAAAGTTTTGTGTAGCAAATAGTTTTTACTGACATTATTCTTGTGTGTATATAATCAAGGTCGAACAAATTGATCGTGAAGATGTATGTGAAGATGAAAATGAATGAAAAATCTTTATGTCCTACCTTATTGCGGCGTGCAATATAACTCATGGTGAAATAAAAATGATGATAAACATAAATAAATAATAAATAACGCTACATACTTATAGTCCCCATACTAGGACAAGACACACAAATACAAGAATACACACACTCAGACTGGAAACAGAAATTTAAATTTATCATTTAAAATTATGTTTCGTTAGGAATCGTACCCAGGACCTTTTGAGCGGTGGTCCGATGTGGTAACCATTGCGTCACATAGACACATGTAGTTCTAATAACACAACTCATATTGTGTGATGTCCAAGATAAACAAATCAGATCGATGAGCCTCTCAGTGTACTTAGAACCATGTGTCGTCAATAAAACAATAAAGATTATATTTTTGGGTCAGAAGTTTTGATATTTCAAATAAAAGAACAATTTTATTAACACATGATTTTAATCACAATTTAACAACTCAAAATAAATTAGGAACTATCCACAACACATGTAAGGTAGCAAAAGTACTTTACAATATTCAGATCAGACCCGATATACTGACATACATAGCTTTCGCACGGAAGGATACAAGAGAACTCTGTCACTTAGACATCATGATCAGATTTATATAAGAAATCCCCCCACTGTGCCTACTACATAAATACATATTTTTGTCCCCAGCTCCAGAAGCAGTTCCCGCTGGCGTTCGAGTTCAACGAGTACTACCTGCGGTTCGTGGCGTACCACAGCGTGTCGTGCCGCTACCGCACCTTCCTGTTCGACAGCGAGGCGCAGCGCGCCGAGCTCGGCCTCGCCTCCGACGAGCGGCGGCCGGACGCCACCAGACTGGTAACGAACGGCCTTTATTTAATTCATCGACGCTTCACTAGATGGCATTGTATTGGTGTCTGGAACACGGTGGCACGATTTGGTCCTCTTAAATATTATGGTTAAAAAAAATATGTAACACTAAGGGTGGTAAAAAAGAGTTATTTTTTTCTATAGAACGTTTAGAAATATATAAACTATTACTGGATTCTGAGGTGAAAACCTAATGGTGCTTCACTTTACAATAAAATTTGACGCACTTAACTTAATTGATTCTTCGATCTAATGCGATCCTTTTAGAAAATAAGTTAAAATCGAATGAGTTACTATATAACGAGTTATCATGCAAGTTCATCTCTCCAATCTTACCTGATAGATTCATTTATCATAATAAAAAGAAAAGTTTTTTAAATTGTAGAAAAACAAATATATCATCAAGAGATATCGATCGAGGTAGTTGTTACAACTTAGTATAAAATGACAATTGTACTGCAATGACTTTGAGAATGATATATGTTGAATGATAGGGAGTGGAGACGGGTGGGGGCGGAGCCGGGGGTGCGGGGTGCGGCGGTGCGGGGGAGGAGGAGGCGCGCGCCGCGGCCGGCGCGGGGCTGGCGCTGTTCGACACCATCGAGCGGCTGCACCAACGCGCGCCGCTGTTCTACAACCTCCTGTACGCGCCGGACCTCGACACCCCTGTGAGTGAACAATTATTTATAGAGTAGTATACTTTATCTTGATTCATAAAGAAGTAACAAGACGTCATTAACGTGTCAAATGAAACAAAATAATTATTTTGCAAGACTCTTTATGTTTTATTGTTATACTTATAATTGAATCGAAGATAAGTAATTTAAAATTAACTTTAATGGCAATAATTAACTGCAATACATTAATTTGAAAATAGTGGTACCGATTTAACTTGTACATTTACATTGTATTATGCGAACAGAAAAAAATCTAAATCTACCTGTGACACCCTTCCATTGAATGTTGGCGTCGTTCTTCAACGAGTTAAGACTTTAAATGGCGGTTTCAATCAGTGAGCTGAGTATTGTATGATTATTAGGTTTATAGATGATCTCAGATGTAATTATACTTATATGTATGTTTGTGTGTCAGGTTTTAAGACCGGTGAGCGCGGTGTCCCACCTGGAAGTATGGGGGTACTACGCGGGCGAGGAACTGTCGCACGGCGCGCCCTACGAGCCTGACCTGCCGCCCGAACATGAACCGCGGGCGCCCGCGCAGCGCCGCGTCGTCACCGCCGGGTGAGTGTCAGCGCCGACTGACGGAATGGCGGCAAACAGCAATTTCATGGGTCGCAAGGCTCACCAAATGTCGCGCGGTCGGTTTGTCAACAAACTGTGACTTGACACTTTGAGAAACAAGAGACCTCGAGCGAGTTCGTGTACGCCTCCACACGAAGAGTTCGCTCTTCGAGCCGCTTACCGCCATTTTATTTCGTTATTTAATTTACAATAATTTGTGGAATCTTTTTATCTTAAATGTAATTTTATTAATTTAATGAGGCGCCATAAGAGCGTTACTAAATTCTTGTTGACAGTTGTTCCTCTCTTACTAAACCTGGGAATGTGTAGATTCTTTCAATAGGTTACATTCTGAAGGTGTAGTTAGGTTTAATTGTGTATCATAGAATTATAATATTCCTTAACACAGAGTACGTAGTAGCAATTAGTACTTTAATATACCTGTGCAGTACACAATATGGCGTACCTCACATGGACGAATTTAAATTGGAAAGTACTTCATTGTGGCCATGAGTCGGTTCTACCTGTTAGGGAAAAAAAAATCAAAAAACCTTTTTTAATGTTATGGGAATTCTATACCAAGTTTCCTGTACGTTCATAGATGCGGTCTGTGTTAACCTTTAACGATAAGAGAATGAGACGATTACAAGTTGAGATAGTACTATCAATTTCTTAGTTAATTGTAATAAATTGAATGTGAATGTTCAGGTACGACAGCATAGCCCGGTGCATGCCGGACGCGTTCAGCGGCCTGCTGGAGAAGCTGCGGCAGCTGGAGCTGGAGCTGGGCCACTTGCCGCAAAAGTGGCGCGTGCGCTGGGACCAGCTGGAGTTGCCCAACACGCTGGAATTACAGGTACTGGTGCTAACTTCTTCGATTTTTTGACAAAGTCATATTTCTATTTTTTCGAGTGTTTTTTTTTTTAAATTATTAACAATACTTCTTGAGTAACTCACTATTATAAATAAAATATTTTTTTTTTGTACTTTTTAACCGTGTAAAATTTTACTCTATACTTAATCGATCTATATTTAAATTTTCCTTAAAACACACAAAATATTTGCATCACTTAGTAATATATATATGTATATATTAGTGGTATTGTAATTTCAAAAGTAATTGTCTTGCCCGCAGCGGAACGCATCGATGTGCAGCGGAGTGGTGCGGCGGCTGTCGGCCGCGGCGCACCGGCGCGGCACGTTGGAGGTGCTGGTCCGCGGGCGGCTGGCGGCGCGCGCACCCGTGCCCGCCGCGGCCGCGCCCGCTCACCGCTGGGCGAGCGCGGCAGCCGCGGCGCCAGCGCGCTGTGACGCGTGCGGCGACCTGCTGTGGGGCCCGCTGGAGCCGGGCGTGCGGTGCGTCGACTGCGGCGCGGCCGTGCACGAGCGGTGCGCCGACGCGCAGCCGTTGCCCTGCACCAAGTACAAAGCGCCGCCGCCGCCGGACAGGGACCGGGATCACTTGGCTGTTACTGCTAGTGAGTAGATTCACTGTATTCTCTTAAATATTTTGGAATGTTGCTAACCAACTGTTAAGATTTTACGTTGGTTTAAGTATATGAAATTTAATCTATAAGTACATAGATCGCCATTGATGTCACACTCTTTGAGTTACGTTAATTTCCTTTAAGCTCTAAAGTCGTTTGTTTTCGATTTATGTGTATAAAATTTAGACTCAGTTATTGATATATTGATTATATTAATAGTTCAATATTAGTCGTACCGAGCAGAAACCAATATAACAGTGTCAATTCATGTGTGTGTATGTGCAGGTGTAGCGACGCTGCAGTCGTCGTCGCAGCAGTACTACGAGCAGTTCTCGTCCAACGTGGCGGAGAACCGCACGCACGAGGGACACCTCTACAAGCGCGGCGCGCTGCTCAAGGGATGGAAGCAGAGGTCAGCAAATAATACATTATACATTAATAGTATTAATACCGTAGGCTAGTGAAATAATTTGCAGGTAATTACGACCAAGTAAAAAAGTTTAAGCAAAAAATTTACTCATATTTAAATAAGTAATATATCAAATATTTATATACATCTTTTAAATTTATAGTATAGGGAAGACAAATCGAAGCCATGATAGTAATGAAGTAAAAAGTGTTTAAGTGTATTATACAAGTTTTTGAATAAAAATGTTGTTTTTCAGGTGGTTCGTCCTGGACTCGATCAAACATCAGCTGCGGTACTACGACGCGATGGAAGACTCGCACTGCAAGGGATTCATCGGTATTATTTGTTTATTCATAACAAAATTTGATTGTGTTGTATTAACAATCCTTGTACACCGTGGAACTTGTTAAAGCAATGACTCTCCGTTGATAAAGAAGATTTAGAGTAAGAAACAATTGTACTTTATACAATTGTCGTACGGTGTATCGTACACGTCATACGATGACGTCACGCTCGACCTGAACCACACTATCAAAGTTTTCTACAACCCTTGTATATATACAAGTTCCGAACACAAGGCAGTTGGAGTTCAGCCACTCGCTAGGTCACCCGTCTCGCCTGGCGCGAGATCTCCCTTTGCCAAAGTCGCTATCTCCGTAAAGATGTTCTGGTTTGCTATTATCATTTATAGCACTACCAAATGCTACTAAAGAAGATTCTAAGGAGATAATTTATTATTAAATCTTTCTTGCCTTTAAGAAAGTTTACTGTTAGAGGATGCAATTAAATATTGGACTAAATTGACTTTACTGTTTACATCGTATTGTCGCTAATTGTTAGGACTGATCGGTCAGATAATATCCAAGTAATATCATTGGTTTAGTATGCAAGATTGCACTCTGAGTTTACATAGCCGACGAATGAGGCAAAATATTGTTGTGTTTAATATACAATTCATTAAACGTTTGTGTGTGTGTCCAGACCTGGCGGAGGTGTTGACGGTGTCGCAGGCGCCGCCCGCGCCCGGCCCGCCCAAGAAGTGTGACGACCGATCGTTCTTTGACGTGAGTATTTGTTACCATAGATTCAACCAAACTTATATGAGTTATCTAGTGGGTAAAATTACTTATACAAGTGTGGCTGTCATCATCTCTTTTTATCGTCATGGTAACGTAGGTTGACATCGTTATTATTTGGTAAAATTTTGTGTACTTTAAATCTTTAGTTGTGCCTTACACAACCTATGTTTATTTAAGGTTTCAATGTTCATTCGTCAACTATATGTAAAGTTGTTGAGTTGTTGATATATACCCTATATGTCTGCTACCCGACAAACAAACAGACATGGTGTCTAATGGTAAGTGGCGCCACCGCCCATAACACACAAACACTACTATTAGTTCTGTGACCTTCAATATAAGATTCTTGGCTTCATAGTCCCTTCCGTCGCTCCGGAGGGTGTGTCAAGTGTATGAATTTAACATAGACTCAAGGATATGAGTAATTCCTGCTATGCCAATACGTTGTGTGTGTGTAAAAAGAAAATTACATAAATATATATTTTCAACAGTTACGCACCAGCCGCCGTACGTACAACTTCTGCGCGAGCGACGCGAACGCTGCGCAGGAGTGGATCGAGAAGCTGCAGGCCTGTCTGCAGTAGCTGCGTCGACGACACGACCTCCGAGGACGCTAACATGTCGCAACATGACAATTGTATATGTCCACGACAAGTTAAATAGATAGAATATTCAATTTGTATACACGTAAATAACACGTTGATCCGTCACAATTTATCTCGGTTATAAAACTCTCAAGATAACGAAGCTATTGACTTGGATTGTATCAATCACGTTGAAATGTTAATGTTGACATTTGCTTTGAAACTTAATAAGTACGTCGGGACGAACGCTTTAAGTTTTAATGTACTAAGTCACTTGCATTTTGTGCAAGTCGACCTCCGCCCCGATGGTTGGGCGTTAACGTAAATTTTTAGGCTAAATTTATGCCTCATTCAGCTTAGGTATGTGAAATATTGCGACACGAATGCAAGTTAATATATCGTCAGATATTTAAATTATGTGTAAGTAGTTCAATGTTTATTAAATCGCAAACGTGCTCCGACGGCATTATATTTGTGTCCGTTGAATGGAGATCAGTACTGTACATGGAGAATTATTTCCTTTTGCAATAAAACATTATATACAAAGGTGAAATAGCCTTAGCCTTTTCCTGATCATAAATTTCTCTGCAAAATGTAAGACAAGACACAGCTACCATTAGCCGGGAGCCGCTCTTACGTCAGTATATCGACAGTTAGACATAATATACGCTAGCATGTAACCGGCGGCGACGGCGGGTAGACTAAACAAAATGAATGTTGTTTTGTTGAATTTGTACATATTTTATTATCTTAATTATTGTTGTGTAAAGAATTCTGTTCCATTATTGATATTTTCGTTTCTTAATGACTAGAACTTGTATTATTTTTGGTGACCCCGGCTGCCGACTCTGTGACAATTTCGCTTTGATTAATGAATTTTAATTGAATACGAATTGATAATGGGGTTTAATAAATATTCGTTTAATTTTTAATACTTGACGTTCCAGTACTCGTGTCAGTGGTGAGCCCGGGAAAATGTTTATTTATTGATTATTAAGTTGCAGTTAAATAATTACATCGATAAAGTTACACCAAGAAAATAAACACTGCGGCGATCATAGTCATATCGTACAAATCATTGGGTGAGGTAACATTTCTTACAAACCACATTACTCGAAATATATATTAAAGGCGCGCTTACCATAATTTTTAACAGCTTTGGTCGTTAATTATGTTACAATTACGTATGTTTGACGTTAAATATATTCCTATTGAGGAGCTGTGTATGTGTTAACGGTCATTTGTTATTGTCCTAAAAAAATAATATATATTCCAGTGTTTAAACCGTTGGCGCGGCGGTCGGCAGCCGCGGCAGAGCTTTATTGTATTTAACTATTGTATGTAACTATTACGTTGTTAGATGTACCGAGCCGCGAGAGGATTCCATAGCATCACATACTGTATACAGTTTTATATTAACTAGTGCGTAGTCCGCTGTGTAGCTCTAAATGTACCTTTGTTCTATTTACGACGAATATTAATTAATGTTTTTAAAATGAGGGAATCTCGTTTATTATTAATCCCGACTATTGTTACTCATTGATGATAATTTTGTACGTTTTTGTAAATACTTCCGTAATTATATAATTTTATTTTGACATATCAGAGTTAGGCGCTGGACGCGACGCCCGGACGGTCCTTGCCGCTGAAAATATTCAATGAGTTGTGTTGCCGCGGTTACGTTTTGTATGATTGCGCTTCGAATATTCGCGGAGTCTTATCTAAATCTACGGTTTAATATCTTGACGCAGGCATATCTACACGTCTGATCAACTGTTTAATATGAAATATCACTAACAATTTTGATATTTCCATGGTAAATGCTATATACTATTGTCCAGGTGGGGACAGCGGTCCGTTTGCATAGGTAAATGTTCATTTGTGGCCCGACATGAAAGATATCTCTCTGATGGTAAGGTAAAACAAGAGTCTAATTTTATATCCAATACCGGTGCCGATATATAAATATATTGCCCTGTTTATTCCTTCGACCCAATTGAAAAAGTAAGTTAATGAAATTCTATTTTATATATTTTATATTATTTTTTTTTGTAAACATTGAAGTATATTATGATAGTATTCTGTAATTATTTATATATTTTTTTTATTTGTATTATAATTATTACCGATGTTTTCTAATCTTTATTTTATTGGTGTTGCCATCTACCCAATTCTCACCTACACCATGTTTTAACTGGGAGGGAGCCTCTTGGCATCAAGGTCGTCCTCGGTAGACCTCGTTTGTATGTTATATAATAAACTATAAATAAATAAAAACTAAGATGAGTTTCTTTCGTGTCGGGCCTAGGTCTGGGACCGGGTCTGTTAAGGGCCGTGAGTATTCTCCTTTCTGTTTCTTAATAAGATTCAAATCGTACAGTCTCAATCTAGTAATTGGTATTAAATTGTAATTACATTTATGCCATGATATCACGTCCTTTTAAATACGGGTCGAAGTCGCAATACACGCGGAGACATAGTTTTAGATTATTTTCAATGGCAACGACGTATACTTTAAGTTGTGTAAATAAAAAGGATAATTTTCTCTTTTCGGCAAATTGCATTTATCAGCGTCGCGTCGAGCGCGCGTGGGATATGGATGTGGCCGGAGGCGCGCGCACCGAACATTACCTTCGAATACATAAAATTACACGTATGGCGAGACAATGTATTAGGGCTTGATAAGTATACAATATTTTTATATTCACCATTTTCCGTTGAGACCACCGCGTGTAGTGTTGTTCCCCGAAGTACAAGTGTCCGGCGATTTAGATTGTAGAGTACTTGCTCGCGCGCGCCGCACCGCAGAGATTATTCGTGCCAAATATGCACCGGGTGCACTGTACGCATTGCTCAGGAGTTCTCGTACGACCGGAGACCGTCGTTGTTTCGTTACGTCGTCAACGCGGGCATTCGCGCGCTCGACCTCGTCGTGTAGACTCGCTTCGCTTACGGTAACTTACGGTAACCTCGGCCGAGTACCGCTGTACGAGTTAACAACAAATTAGAGCATATTTTCAATATCGATATAGTATAGTATTTTGAATATAAATTATTAACCTGTCATATTAACGTAAGTGCAGCCACGGGCCAGCAGTATTGTATCAGTGCTCTGCGTACAATCAGAATAAAGAGATTTTAAATGGAATGTTGTTTTTGTCATTTCTAAACCTTTCTTTTCGATGTACCATTGTAAAAACCATGCTTTGGTGCATTTCTTGAGTAATCTGTGTTATTATAATATATCTAATACCTTTATTGATCTTCGAATCTAAGAAGGCGTCAAATTTGGTGGCTCCTCAGTTACCCTTCAATTATCTTTCTGTGAGGAGTGGCTAGCCCAGTGCAATAAATATGTGTAGGAATACCAACTTTTATTATAAGTTAGTTACCAAAGGACTAGGTGATCCAACGGTGGACGTGAGTCGGTTCTCTTTTCTCTCTTCTCTATATTTTCTTGGCCTGCAATAATGTCTTTGGTATTGTTGGCATATAAGGATGATGATGACCAGTAATATGAAGTGGGTCATGTTCTCCGTTTGTCGTATACATGAAACGATACGTGCAAGGCTAGAGTTCCGGTTGCGGGGGTAAGATGCCAACGAAAAAACTCTAAAATGAACGTGAACGCAGGAAACATGTAATGACAATCTTATCGCTTGTACACGTACATCCATTAAAACTATGGACGTGATAGCTGATGGTTGTTTAAAATCGCCCCAGTGACGAGGGAGTGCTAAAGTTTAATCAAAGCGAGTCCCTTGATGTTTTTGATGCAGAACACATTGACAATCTGGTGTTCTAATCTTATCACATAATTTACTAATTTTATTTGGTCCCATCGTTTTCTTTTCATACTGGGGTTGTCAACTGGTATTGTGTTACATTTATTTTATATATTATATAATCTTATTATATCCTGTTACTTATAGTAGATGCAACCGTAAATTCTGATAGGACCCAAGACGGGGACAGTGATTCAGTGTTTTATAAAGAAATATGTTACTCATTTACAATACAAATAAAACACATCATTCATATGTAACAATTTTATTTTACCAATATTAATAATATATTAACATATGTGGTCCGTAACCACCCTCTCTCTGATAATAATATAATACAAAGAATCTTCACAAGTGGTCTCTGAACCCATAACAAAGAAAACAAAATTACTACAACTAAATGTGAACTACGACAGACAATCCACGGTCAAGTGTTAAAACAGCGGACTCGACTAACGGCCCCGTCACATTACATACGTACAACACTTCAAAACGAGGTACAAAAGGAAAAGGAAAAAATAGGTAATACATTTTCATAATACATTAATTGTTATATTAATATTTATATTAACCTAGCCCGCGGGGCGGCGCCAGTGTCGCGCGCGACCGCGACGCTCGGGCCGCGCACGCGCGCCGTGAGGTCACGCGCGCGGTGCGAACGCGTCTCGAAACGACTCAGTAATAGCACCTCTCGGGGACGAGCGGGCGCGTGGGAGCGACAATATACTACAGTCAGGTTAGGCCCCGCCCCCGCGCGCACTGGCCCCGCCCACCGCGATATACATTATATACAACGGAAAATAAATACTCTATATGCACGACGCCATATAACGTGTATGTACAGTGCGCGGCCGCGACCCCCATCGCTCACCATATCACAAGTATCCGCGGCGCGTCGCTCGCTCTACTATATTTAAAATTAGCATATTTTTTTGGCTTAGCTACGTTAACGTCCAGTAATTTTCTGTAACTTCGCGGCCGACCTCTGCAGCTCCCCCCTCCTATTCCCTCCACCGCCCCTCGCCCCGGGCCGCACGTAAAAGATAGCAAAAGTTACAAATTAGCATTTTTGGTTTTCGCATTGTACAAATTATCTCCAAAAATATCTACCCGACACATCGTGACCGACACCGCGTCGTGTCGTGTATACACTCGCGAAACAGTTGGAATCCTAAAAAAATGTTAGCATCGTACAAAGGTTTGGGGTTTGCAAAAGTTAAGAATAAATTCCATCAACGTGTATAAATGTATACGTTACAAAAGCGTCAAAAATGTAATAAGAGTTACGATGATCGGATTCGATGTGACAACGTTTGAATGAAATCGAATGATCATAAGACGGTTTAAAGCTTACGACCGACACGCAACTCCTCGGGAAGTTAGTCGTTGACATGCAAGTATATTAACGTTTGAAAACCATCGGTAGTACCGTTTCGGAGATGAACCGCGTGCTTAGAAAGAGTACGTCGGCGCTGATCACGCGACTTCTTTTGAATCATAATTCTAAGTATAAAAATTTTAAAATCAGCTGTCGAACAATAGGTAATGCCGTTACTAAATTATGACTATCTACTTCGTGACTGAACTAATAGAACGAACTATAATAACAGAGGTCCGGTTTCAAAAGTAAATTCAACGTCTCCGTTCACTCGTTCGATCGAAATGTTGCATTTTATTTATAAAACAACAAGTCGTACGACATCATATGAAGCGCGCAACTGGCGTACCGTCACTTTGGAATAAAGACTACGACATCGCACAACACGGGGGTTCCCGCGACACCTTCCACAGATATGTATAACAAATATATTCGAACTCCACTAATCAACAATTATACAATAATTTGCGCTAATATTGCTTTTAAAATTTTCGACGATCTAAACATGGCAACAGAATAGACTTAACCTCACGATATACAACTCTTAACAAATCGCTGTTTAACATTAAAAATGCTTTACGATATAACAATGTTAATGTGAACCCCCGTGGTACGATCGAGCGATTCGTTCCGATGCGCACGCGCCCTTTAACGGCGCACGAGTCGTACGTACGTCCTTATATGCGGATTTACTTCGCACACAAGGACGTACGTTCTGTATGTACGCATTGCCGCACGGATGACACGTTCACAAGTGCGCACCCAGACCGTTAATTGAACCAGACAAACTCGCTGTGCGTGCCTAACGTAGCGCAAGACCTGCGTCGCCATAGCGACGGTTAATATAAGTACGAAAAATATGGCACGCTTATATAACGTTATGCACTTGGGAACATTCCGATTCAATTAACGGTCTGCGGTCTTCCGCACGCAAGTTCGCACGTCACTGCACACGAATCTAGCATACGCAACTCCGCACGGGAGGCGCGCGGCTCCGGCGGCGGTGGCCGGCGCTCGGGCTAGTGGCCCACGGGCTCCACGTAGTTAGCAGGGTAGAGCCCCACGCGGCCGTCCTTGCGCCCCTTGCACCACCCCTGTTCGTCTTCGTCTTCTAATTTTTCGAATAGATCGCCTGGAAACAAAAAAAAAGTATTTTTTTAATAAAGCAGTTTTATAAAATACCACAATTGACAGTTTATACATAAAAATAAATCAAGCAATTATAGTCGAACAGTTGTGTCGATTCTAAATGGAAGCAACAGTGGATGTAGTCGGTAGTCGAACAGAAACATCTTACAATTGAGTTGGCCATCGACCACTCCACCAACCAGTATTGGAGCAGCGTGACGGGAGGATACTATATGCCTCCTTAGTAAGGAGGAGAGAGTTATGCCCTATTGTGGGCCAGTAACGTGTCACTACGAAGCCAACACCGACCTTGTCTGAAGGTGAGCTCGTCGCTCTCGGCGCCCGTGTAGTCGTAGAGCGCGCGCACGGGCACGCCGGGCTCGCCCGTGTCGGTGAGCGGGCCGCCCGACTCCTCGTCCCACTCCTCCTCCTCGAACGGGTTCTCCTGCTTGCTGTCCTTCACCGGAGACGGCTTGTTCGACTTGGGGCCCGGCGCCGTGCCGTTCCTGGAACGATCGTTCAATTGCGTTACATCGGTGTTCGGTAACGGTTAAATACAACGTAATATATTTGTTTATTGCTCATTAATAATAAAGTTTTAAAACTTATCTTTAAGTAATAAATTACTACGCTATATGCATCTATTATTAATTATATTCATCTACAAATTAAGAAGAATTTAATGAAATTATTATGCGTATAACCATCTTCAATTGGTATTTATTTTTACTATACTTGTATTACATACATTACTTATTCACCACTACACTTAATTCTCACGATTCACTTTAATTCATTACTATAAGAAGATATTAATGTCAACAACATTATACTTTCTACAGCTAATCTAATCTATTGGTAGTTACTCCCGCTGATGGACAACTTGGACTAACAGTGTTGTATCACTCAAATCGCAAATGCTGTAGGGGAGGTCGATCACGTTCGGCCTCAACGTGACCCGGAGGGGACGCGGGGCACTACTACATGACATGCATGCATATATTTCCAGACGTTCAATGCTGGAGTAAGAATGATTATATTTTAGTAAAATCTAAAAGCAAACGTATTAAAGACCCTGGAAGCATAAAATTCTATCCAAACGCTGATAATAATAACACTTAAATAGAAATATTGCATTATTTCTTCGCTAATTATGATAGACGTTGTAATAAAAAAATAATAACGAAAACTTAAATTAACTTTGAAGTGGAAATTTCTTGGCTCGAAGGACCATTGAACAAAAAAAACAAAACTCGAATGGCGAAAATTGGTAGAGTAGCACATGACGTCAGATCAGACTGACTGGCTATGATGGCGCTAATTAGGGAAGGCGTGTTAGCGCTTATAATAAGACGACTTTTGTTGAGCGTAAGTGATTGATCTAATTACGATCCCGCGTCGGAGATCTTCCTCTATAATATTATCAATCATAGACTAAAGCTCACGGAAAATCTATGATCCGTATTAGATTGACAGATAATACATATGCACGTTTTGATTATGGTTAAATATCACGATTATCTTTGTTTACAAGTTACTATATTTATCGCAATAAAAAAAGGAATGTAACCTTTCGAACTATTCTCATTGCACGTACTCGGAATTCTCTCGCAGCAAGGCTGTACCTGGCCTGGCCTGGTTATGTTACATGTGTTCCGGACCACAGATGGAGCTGTGTACTTACGTGACGGCGATGGGCGCGCTAATAGTTTTCTTGTCGATGGTGTTATTGGCGCTCGAGTTGTTGGCCACTGCTGCCGGCGGCGGCTCGTGGTTCTTGCCCTTGCTGTTCGTGATCGGGGGCAGCTCCTGGAAACCACCAACACGACACGTCACTACGGTACTGCGTGCGGTCAATTTCATGTGTTACAATGTTTCAAATCTGTTTCATCAATTATTTTGATATTTCTTCGCTCGATTCAATATTCAATTTCATGGTCAAAGTTAACAAAATTAATCAATAGCTTGTATAATTCATATATACATTCTAATGGAGGTATTTTTTGTGACTTTGTGTGTAAGAGTAATGTTCGACACTGTCACCAACAAACTGCTACGTTATAACCAAGTGTCATACTCGTAAATTCGTAATACCTGTTTAAATTATATCATTATATCAGTTTCATTATATCATATATATTTAAACAGAAAACTAGAAATTGTTGGTCATAGTTTTGACAATGACTCTTTCAAAATCATCAGTTCAGAAATCACTCAACTCAGTACATTTTACGAGTATTTCAATTGCATACTGTAATTTGAACTTTGTTGCAAAACTTCAGACAATATTTCAGTTACCTTGGAAATTTATTTCCAACAACCTTCTTCTCTTTTATAATTTATTGCTATAGTGTATAAAAAACACACAAAAATAAAAATTCTGAACGAATATTAAAATATCAAAAGGACAAGTGATCAAACAGATTTGTTAATACTTAATAATTAAAATAAATATTTGGGTAGACTTTTAATTTATTAGATCATTAAAAATACTTAGGGACTTTCATATATTTTTTTATAATTGGAATCATAATAATTTAAATATAGAATATCTATAACTGTGTTAATATTATTAATATAAAAATAACGTGCCAATATGCATAATATCAATAAAGCGACATCCATCATGCAACATCGAGTGATAAAAAAATACTATAAAATTACAGAAAAAAAAAATAGATATATCTAAGCGCACTTATAAATAAATAGAAGATCGAAATGAGAATGACCCACACACCCTTCATTCAATACTAATTACTTTAATTTCATGCAATACTCCGTAAGCCAATAACATTCGCGAAGAGAACACTAAAATTTTTCTGGCGATATTCTCATGTACCTCATTCTCATTTAAATCCCGTATAGGGCCTAACCACACTTCTAATTATATTTATTTATTGAACAACTAACGTGGTGTATGCAATGTTTAAAATATTTCTTCCAACTCAACCTATACTTATTTTAAGTAACAATTTTTTGTCATGTAAAAATGTGCTTAGAAGCCCCGCTAAGTTGCACACACCCAAACAGAAGCAACAAAGATATTTATTTTTAGAGCATAATTATAAATTTAATTGAATTCTTTAAAATGTATAATCAATATAATAATAAGTAAGAAACATAATAAAATAAATATTTTGTGCTTCCTGTCTGGGTGTTGCGAACAAAAGATGTATGATTGAATTTATACTCTTATCTTGCTCGACAGTTATAAGAACAACACATATTGAATTGAATTCAATCAAAAAGGCTCGAGTCGATGGCGACTCGCGCGCTGGCTAAATTTGGGTGGGTGACCAGTGGTCATAAACTTTTATTAGCCTTTGTCTATTTTCTTTACAGCCCAAGTGGCTTCTGATAAATCAGGACTGCCACCTGCTAGTAAGTGGTCAACACTAGGAGCTTCACCAATGCAACGCTAACACTAAACGAGAGCTCTTTTTACACTTATCTGTACCTTGGAAGACACCTTCATCTTTGTCCAGCTAGGAGACATTTGACACTGATACCTACAATTCACGCTGCGCTGAAGTAAATGTCACAGTGAGGGTTTTGATCATGTGTGACAGTTTATTATGATCACTTAAAAACTGTCGAGCAAAACGTGTGAGTGTGTGAAACGCAACGTACGTCCTCGCTGACTGGCCTCTGGTTGAGCAGCGTGATGGGCCCGGTGGGCAGGCTCTCCTTCGACTTGCCCTTGGCGATGTCACGGAACTCCTCCGTGTACTCCTGCGTCACGCGGGGCGGGTCACGGCATGTCACGACACGTTGGGACTCGTCTCTGTCATGTTCTTGTTCAACTAGTTTGGTGTAGTCAGCTGTCAGCTGTCAGCTCTGATGTTGTGTTGTGTTATGTTATGTATATAATTATATTTATTGTATGTAGTGTATATGTAGTGTAAAAGTGTAAAGACGAATTTCCTATTCTGTTAGATCGCTTTATTCCGTATGTAATAAAATTATGGTTTAGTTTACTATTATACATTGGACTTTGTTTTTTGCAACTGTTTAATTTGTATAATGCTCTATTGAAATTGCAATAAGTTTAAAACATGAATTACTTTCTTATAGATGTCTAGAAACGATTTTTTTGTAAATGTGCATTAATTCTTTGAAACTGTAAAATTGAAATAGAGCACTGAATTTGCATTATGTTTCAAGTTAAATATATAGATCTTGCATTGAATTTTGGGTATCGGCCATTGGATATAATTTCTGCAGAGAAAATTAATATCATTGCAAGATTGTAAAAACATAATTATTACATATAACGGAATAATTATGAATAAACTGGTGACCCTATCAAATTATCTGGTGACCCCATCAAATAATTTGGTGACCCCGTCTATCGAGTGAGGAAACTGAGTCTCTAGGTCTACTCCTTGCCAAGGCACGATGACTCCTTCGTGTACTTGTGTGTCCATGTAGTCTTAATTCATGATTGTATGTATGTGTTTGTGTGCGAGCGTTTGTTATTTACTTATGACTTATAAGACTGAAGTCCCAACGTCTCGTGCCGTGTGTGCGTAGGCAAACTCAAATTAATGTGATAAAGAAAACAAAATGAAATTATATTAAAATAAACAGAACATTAACATACAACTAAAGCTAGTTATAATTGCTATCGGATGCCCGCGCACTGCGTGCGACGTGAGGCAGCGCGCGGCTCAAACCATGCTATTATTTATAGTGGCAATCGGATGCACGGTGTATTGAAATGTTTTATATTGATTTGTTTGTCAATTATCAGGGAATTTATACTTCGATTAATATTAAATCTTTGGTTTTAAAGTCTAATTCAAATTAAAACTTAATTTATTTTCATTTTATTTTGTTTCAATTGCTTTTATCACTAGTTTTTTGTTAATAGAAATTTTTATTTCAGCGAACAGCAAGATTAATTTGAAAATTAAATGGTCATTTGTCTATTGCTTCGTTTAATTTGCTACGAATGGACCTTGTATTCATAGAATTCTTAATCGGTGGCAATATTTTTTTATTCTAGCATTCTTGACATCTAACCTTACGTGATTTAAAACTATTGCATCTTAAATAACCTTTTTGAAACCCTATTTAGTGTTATACCGTATATTATGTCGAGACAGACCTTTGTCTATGCTGTGGCGATGACGGAAAGCAGTGTTTAATGACGGAATTTATTTAAAATAACCGCATTATACTGTAACGTGGTGACATATATTTTTTTATTTGAAATGCTAAAGTGCATCTATTTGATAAATATCGATTTTTAATTGTGTTTTAATAAGCGAACAAATTTTCAAGAGTGGACATCAAATTCAGTGTTTGATTGCGCTATTCTCAGTGAATTTTGACCTGAACATCACGGTGTACTCCGATACCAGTACCGAGGTGCGCTCTTTATTACGTATTTTCCAATATTCAAATACCAAAACTCGAATACATATTCATATTGCCGTGTGCGCTTTGTACATACTGGGCGATCGACAGAATTAACCAAAACTGTGATAATTGTTCCTTAAACAAGCTTTAAAAATACAGCAAATTAAAATGTCAAATCAACTTTGCTTGCACTTAAGCACATATAATTAATCCTCCATATACGTCGACGCTATTGACGTCGATCCCGTATTGCTCTCGTCCTTACCTTTCGCCGTGTAAAGCCGTGAACTGATGTGAATCGCGTACAAGGTTCAACCATCTACAAAACCTAGACAACCATAACATATCTCTACGATGTGACAACCCTGCGAATCGCCCAGCCAACGCCGGTGTCGTGGCCATACACCGTGACGTCATACCATGAGCGGGTTGGTATAGAAACGGGTGCCGTAACAAACGCTACTGGCGTCGGACGGGGCGACCCTGCTCTCGTCTCCTAGGCACGGCAGGAGAGTGGGCAGGGCTCGGCGCAGTCGACGGTGGGCGCGGGACCAGAAGGCCCCGACGCTGGCCGCCGTCGGCCAGCTGCGTGGCTTGCGAACGGCCTCGACCGCGCGGTCCACTAGCGCCGAGGCCGCGGGCGGCAGGTATTTGTGGTGGAAGGCCTCAAGGTCGTCCGGTGAGGCCTCCTAACGTATTGGGAACACGATACTTCTTTACAGGATTCGATTTTGTCATCGTTACCTTCCTTGTTCCGATGTTTCGGTGCCACTTATTTTAAAATTTGTGATGGAATCATGTATTTTTACGTTTATTACAAAATCGGTGAACGTCAAAACATTTGTAACTATTCCGGACGCATTTATTATTTTTACACAGTTCAATATTTTAATGCACCTTTTAAACTTTTAGACGCACGCGTTTTGAAGAATTTTTAAAGGTCAAAGTTACCACAATATCATGATTAAAGGCGGTTTCCTTAAATAAATGTTTACCTAAATTAGACATTTGTTACTTTTTGAAACCCTAGATAAGTTATTTGCCATACTTGTTATTCCACATTTTATTTATCCCCAGAGGGCAGCTCGGCCGTTCCTTGCGATAACTTTTAAGAGAGGAACACATTTTGGTTTTGTTGATATCTTTACAACACTTGGGAAAACCATATTTAGGCAAAATTTTTTATTTAATGTACCTCATCATACTGAACTTGATGAAATTAATGACTTTTATGTTATTTACGATAATATATTTCTCGGTAAATATTGCTTTAATCAGTTCTAGATAATATGCTCAAGGATTAGATAGTTTTGGATTTGACGATGAATTGTATTGATAAAACAACATACTTCACGACTAAAATAATAAGTTTTACATTCATGAAGATATTCAAGTAATAATTTTCAAAAACATAATTCTCAATAATATCTTAACTAATTTACTATTCAATCCTCATCGTTAAGCTGCCACTGGCCGTTATTAACGTCACGTTTAAATTTAGAACAGGGCAACGATATTTTTAAAATTAAAAAGGAGTATTTAATATAAATCTGGACGATCAAAACGCACATCGAACGCCCTACCGAGTCCGCACGGTCGCGGTGCGGTGTCCGTAAGTAGGCAAATGTTTGCACATACGGTCCGTGCGTTGTCGCTGTATCTTTAACACTGTCAATATTGGCTTAATAGTGCCAACCGTGACTCACCAGGCCGTTTCAAGGACAATGGACCTAGATATTAAAATCCGCAGTTTTTCTATTAATTTTCATGCTGACAGTAGTAGGGTATTATATATTTGTTGAAATTTCATTTTTTTTTGTTTATTAGTAATTAATGTTTATATTAATTTATAGTACTTAAATACATATAATTAAAATTTGATCTATAATAGTTCTTAATTTTTTTTACTTGCAATTCATATTCAT
>DWPA01000668.1:0-22696 GCA_018251375.1 Calpodes ethlius
GTCAGTGCTTGACTACTATCCCACCTGATGGTAAGTGGCGATGTAGTCTATGATGTTGTGCGCACTAACTTATAAAGTATTAAACACGGTGAATAATTTGGATGTGTGGACTGCATTTGTCACGAATATCACTAAATACAATTGGGTTCTCAGCTTTACTTTGAGGGTATAAGGCAATTACATGGACCGGGTGAATATTATAGCCCTCCACGATGTATTCGAGAGTCTTATGGAGAAGTAACAGGTACTCGCGTAGATTATCTTGAAGAGTTTCATGAAGCAAGGGAAAATTTTAATGTCAAATAAATTTAACTAAACATCACTTTGTAATCCAATTTAATTTCAAGTCAAATAGTACAGTATTTTAAGACAACTATGATGAAATAAAATATTATTTTTAAATTAATTAAAATGAAATCTGAGTAATGTATATAAATATTAAGTAGCGTATAATTTACATATATATATAAATCTAGTAAGTCCAAGTATCAAGAGAGCGTGCACTGCGAGCACCAACCCCACCACCCCACGTGCAAGCGTGAAATTCGTACAATAAATGCCTTTGTATTGCGGCGGCTGTTGACTTTTGGACGCCGCGGCCCCAAACAATACCTACCGTGGGCTGCAGCTCCCGGACTGCCGGCCGAACGTACGCTGCGCTATTTGCACTATTGATATAAAACAACATTCAACTAAACACAATTTAGTTAACATATTTTTTTATTTAAAAATTATAATAAAAATTCCGAATAATTTATGTATCTCATATTCTGTTACTTCTATATCTATGCAAATAATTATTATAAATGCGAAGTTTGTTTGTTTGTCCATCTTTTACGGCGTAACTGAATGTCGCTATGCTATGATTATTTGAAGATAGTTGGGAGGACGACGACTACTATAGGCTACTTTTTGCTGCAAAGGAACATCTCATTTTTGTGGAAAGATCCTGTACGATGTATATTTCAGCCAAATTGAAAGAAGTGTTTAATAACAAAAGTTGCCTGGCAATCATTGATAGATAGAAATTTATAACCATTTTATTGCTGTTGTTTTCACAGACGCGGGCGGAGCCGCAGGCGACATCTAGTATTTTTTATAAAGAGAAAGGTAAACAGGCATACAGCGTTCGGCTCCTCTGATATAATTTGTTATCCCTGGGTGGGAACTTCTGAGATGGAATTTTGTTCTCAAGTCTGCCGGTGCGAGACAAAACAGTAGTAGCTGAATGTCACATATTAAATTCTATAAATAGGGATTACATCGTCGAGTTCAAATCAAATTCCTTCACTTGAAGCGTAATCTATGACTCCAGTAGTGTCAATTTAGTGCAACGTCTGTCTAGCTAAAAAACCCTGGACTCCATATGATTATTTTTATTTCTATAAGGGTTTCTTACAGGGTGTAATGCCTAGTCCTATTCTATGAGTGTGCATACTTTGCACGAGCTCCAATATTGTCAAAAGTTGCAAGTTCAGTAATTTATGTACGCTCATACTTACTTTCTTGTTCCTAATATTGCTAAGATGCCAAGATGACAGATATCACAAAGTACTTGACTCTATCCAATACATTTGACTTACTTACTTACTTATAGTGTGGTTAAAGTAATTACTTGAGTTTAAGTAATGACTTAACAACTAATTTGCATGGTATTCCAAATTTGACAGTTTATACTTCAATCAAATGATTAGCTATCGAATAAAAATTATTGTTTAAGTAATTACTCAACTCAAGTAATTACTTCAACTTGACTGTAGATACAAATGTTATTAACTGTAATGTTATGTCGTAAAAGTGATGTCACGAATAGTTTCGAATCATTAGCGTAACATGGAGGTTGGTTGTTTTCCGTCGTACCTGAGCTGCGGTCGCCGCGGCCGAGTACTGCGAGGTTAGCTGTAATACATAATATCCAGTATTAGGCGCTATGTAATTATAACTTGGACGAAGGCGTCGATAAATTTCCGACGGTGGGCCGGCGCGGGCGCACGCGGGCGGCGGTTATGGTCAGAGCGGTGGAGCACGGGGCGGCTCAGACGGGCGGTTAGCGAGCGGTTCAACTGATTTAAGCGAAATATTTTTATGACAGTTAAAACTACAACATTTGGGAGTAATCAGCATAAGAATAAAGAAAATATATACGATAGTAACCATAGACGTAGTTCGAACAAATTAAGACTTCAAAGACTGTCATGATATACTATGTGTCATAACATAATAATTGTAATAAATATTGAATTAAAAATGAATATTGAGTCAAAGTTACGTTACTTAGCCAAGTGGAGCATTGTATCGAGTTACCGGCAGATGACAATATGAATTACTTGATACCGAGCCTTTCCTGTAGGAGATTGTCTACCGGTTTATTCGAGCATAAAATTATTTTTTAAATTACTCTATCAAGCTGTCGCCTAAGTGTACTAAATTTGAAGAACTACAATGAAATAAAACATAAATAGTAAACAATATTATGAGAATCTATAATAAAACAACATATTCTTCTTAAACATAATACGAGCAGAGCATACGTCAAATGTATGCCGCGTAGCAAACGTTTATTCCAAGAGCGGCTCTTACGTCCGCTTGCTCAGAGATTTCGGTGCTAAGTCGCGCAGCTTGGAGCTGTTCGCCGGTCCTATAATTTAGAGGGAAATGGGACAATGCTCTGTTGCCAAACGTACTCGCAACGATAATTAGCTACGGCGCTCGAGCATTGATCTTTAACGCACTCGATAATATTTACAAGAAGCTAATATTTTACAGCTGTTTGTGATAAAGTTAACGTTTGATAAGTACATTATTTAACATTTGTTAACGTTCATATCATCGTCGTTGAACGTCACTGCTAGCGTTCGACGTGTATAATTTAAAGACATCACTGACACGAGTGCAAAGTTTATTGTAATATCATAATTATAGAACAGCAATATTCTTCTTCATCTTTAACGATATCAGCACCTTTTGTATGTCGTTTACAGAAGTGGCGCTATCTTTATTCGTATCTTTTGAAAAATGATGGCTGCAGGTCATTAACTTTACTAATTCACATAACATTTAATATTTTAATCGTTTAGAATAAATTAGGCAAAAATAGTAAAATTGTTACGAATTAATTAGTATTATCAGTGTTTGAACCTAAGTTTAAACAACTGTAATATTCGACATTTTTTACGTAGTGAATTTTTTTTATTATACACAACACTTTATAAAAAATCTTGTTATACATATCTACTTCAAGAAAGCCTTGCAAAAAGGCCTTTAGTACTCCAATAAACTTATTTTTAATCATAATAGGAGTGGTAGTGTTTATGAAAAGTTTTATTTAATACAAAAGATAAAAACAATTTTATATTAATCGAATCAGAAAAAAGAAATATAAAAAACTCTTCAAATTAAAAATAATAATATTATTCAATAATTTTCATTTGTTGATAACTTGATGACCCTGCAAGTCACGCCCGGAGTTCGGATTATATGACATATAAATGTTCACAGTATTTCTATACAATAATATTACTACACTACTATTTCTACACACACTAATTAGTGCAGATTTTTGCGTATCAATAAGATAAATGTTTTGTTATTGATAAGTGGATTATGAAATTTTATTTACAATGAGTAAATGAATAGCAAATATTAAATCACTAAAAAATATTAATTTTGCTTTTCGAAACTATGTAGTGAGGTAAGGGTACGCACTTCTGTGTATTTGCCAAGTGATAATTTATAACTATCACAAAGGAATTCAAAAGCAGATTATCAGAAACATCGAGCAGGCCACGGATGCCTCACCTCGCTCATTAGTTAGCCGGCGTGTGGCGCCTGGCCGGGCGGTGGGTACTGCGATCGATTGATTTTATCATAGCCCTGTATTACCCGCAGACCTCGGGCCGCGGACCACAAACAGTTACCCGCGAGGAGCCGGCGGCCGGCGGTCGGTGGCAGGTGTACCACATCATGTTGATCTATATCGTTATGTAACTCCGTTGCAATGCCAACGAACCTGTTGTTTGAGTTGCTGCTTGAAATTTTGCGGGTAATTGTCCAGCTGGACTCGAATACATTTCAATTAAAATAAACAAGCTAATTTTTATTTTTTTAAGTGGCAGACGAACAGCCTGCCTGTTCTTACAGAAGGAGACGAGTTGGTTCTGTATACAAGATTGTGACGAACTTCAAATTCATAGCCGATGCCTGAGACAATTCCACAAAGGGTCTATAAGCTAATAGGGTATATATCTATTTAAATGCTTTCATTCAATATTTTATAAGAAACATACTTAAATTTTGTTCCTGTACTTGTAAAGTGTGTACAAAATAAATAATTAATTAATAAGGAATAAGCTACAAGTAACAGTACTCATCTTATTAAATTCTGAACATGAGTCTAGTCATCGCAAACACTCTTTGAATAATACCATACATACAACCGGATCAGAAAAAAGCGATGAAACCGCTCATTACGAGTGATGCACACGTGAGAACTTAAAGGCATTTGTTTGAGTTATTATGACGTGATATTTATCGACCCCGTTGAAAGTGTTTTAATTTGTAACCCGTTGAATGTCCGAACGACAGCTTGATCCGCGACGATCTATGAATGAGGCGAGACGCTTTATTTGGCAATTTGGCGGATCATTAGGTCGGAACGCGCTCGTCTATTAATCAGGGAAGGCAACACTTCATCGCGATTATAAGCCTTCAGCGAGGGTGCAGCGGCTCTATATAAATTAGCTAGCGATGAAAACTCTGAGCTCGCTAGTGATGGCCGGTATTTATTTTATGTTTTGTTTATTATTTTTTATTACTAATTGGAAGCTGTCGCAACTCGGATATGATTAAACTTAACCTAGCTTATCTAAGACTCATTTGGAGTAAAACATTTGTAGCAAGAAATATTTTTTTTTTACGAGTAGCTCTGACTACTGCTTCTTGTATTATAAAGTAAAACATAAATTATGTGGCTAGTTTAATTGAATACGATATTTATTTTTTGCGTTGTTCAATATCTGATAATAATTTTATATGATATGGCGATTATGAAATAAATCTAATTTAGAGTGAACTTAGAATCTGTTTAGAATTAAACGCGTAGACCCGATTGATATTTACCGGTGTTAACATAAAATAATTATAAAAAATATTTTATCGAAATATCTGATTAATTTTACATAATTTCCACGGTCGACAATTAGTAAATTGTCGATAACGATGTTATAGGACCACCCCATCACTATTCAACCCTTCCCCGATCTGGGCTGCATCGCCCGGGGCCGAGCGAAACAGTTAACTAAATTAAAGTGAGTGTGAAGACCACTGCAGGGTTAACTATTCCATTTCGTTTATTGCGCGCCATTCTGCATATCTAACCCTCTCTTAATGAAGACGTGGGCCTATTAGCCGCGATGGAGGCTGGGGTTTTAAATTGAGGACTTGCTGGGGCAGCGCTAAACCGACGAGTGCATTCCCGTGCGATATTTACTTACAATACTCTGTCACTCCTGATTAGGCTGGTCCTAGTTTATATCAGCTTGTTATTTGATTGATAATTTCTTCAACGCTTTAAAAATTTAAGAACGTAAATAATTCTACGTTTTAAAGTGAATTCAAGTCTATACAGTAATTTACCTATTCCACGTTCAGCGGCCTGCATCTTTAGTATGTATGTGTCTAACTGTAAACCATTACCAGGGACGCAGGGTCATCAGTTTACAGTGTTAACGTGCAAATAATAACATTGCAGTTCATTATTTATAGTGCATGTGCCGTGAGCGCTCGGCATTATGTTATAATCGTAATCAAATGTATTTACCCAACCGCCGTCCATACCATGAGGAGCTGTCGAGTGTCACTTAGGGAACTCCCTCCTGCATGCTTTAATGAAGTTTTTATTTACAACCCTTATGCTGTCAAGACACTTATGCAATTACACGGCGGTGTAACACCAGCATTTAGTTGGCATTCTTAAAACCCGTATTACAAACATCTGTTCGATAATCGGTTGCCGTATATGTGTACTAACGACTGACGTGTCGCACGTCGCGGGGACTTACTGCGCTCGATCACGTCGCTCCCGACGTCTGTATAGAGGTCCGGAAAACAATAATTAAACAATTATGCGTTAAGTCCTTCTAATATGTCCATCAGCAGTATCTAATTTACCGATTTCGACAAATAATCGTTTTCGGGAGTGGAACGAGTGGTTCTTTATACCTTCATTTGCAGTTTTAATGTAAAGACTCAAGTCTGTAATTGGTGTAAAGATCGGCTTAGGATGGTTTGTTTAATCCACCAGACATTAGCAAAAAAGAAAGAAAGAGAAAAAGTAATTTCAGAGTTTCTGTAATTTCTGGCTTTGCTTGATGGCTAGGCTTCGCTCAACGATTGTATTAACGATATTAAGACTAACTCCCACTAGCTATAGAGGCTGAAGAGCCAGTACTTTTTCTCTTCTGATGCCGATGGGGTTGTGTGTACCATTTAGTGACTTAACGTGACTATTTACGATAAATAACACTTAGGTACGTAAATACATCAAACTTCTCGCTTGCGGAGAAATCAAAGCGATGAATACATCGCGCTTGACCCTAGAAATCTTTAACTACCAACTGCCCCACAGTGTCATCTAATCGTAGCGGTAGTGACGAGGTAATGTGTATTGACCTGTCAAACTGCAAATCACAGCAAACACGGAGCGCGGCGCGCGAGCCGCCGACCACCATTACCAATTCCGATCGACTCCGCATCCGATACTCATTTGCACGTCGCGGCCGGATATATCCGCACTGCATTAATATCCCGATATTAATTCCGCTTAGGAGCTTTGTGTAGTAACTCTGACAGGATACTTTTATGTGACGCGATCTGAGCTTGATTGGGTTCGTTAATCAATTAATCCATTTTTATTATTTTAAGTTAATTTAAAAGAGGTTGCGACTGTAGTCATATTAAATGATTCAGGTAACCGGCGTTTAAAGAAAAAAGTTATGTGTGCGATAACAGTGTCAAGTTCATAGGATGCATGGCGTATCATTGGTATAATCATATTCACGTCACTCACTACACCAGGAATAACAGGGTTGTGGTGTAAAGGTGTGGGCATGGTCGATAGTATAGTCAGTAAGATTAAGGTCAAAGTATTAGGTGTGTTGGATAATACTTAATATTGTTTGGTTTTCACAAATATTAACTTTATGGATGAAATGGTATGAGTCTTTCGCATTTAGTCCTATTACATAAATGTAGGTAAAATTATGGGAAGGTCAGCAGTAAATCCACTATACGGGGTTATATCGATCTGTCAAAGACATTAGTAATAATTCTTCTTTCAAAACTTGGTAAGCCATAGCAAAAACCACACGCGTAAGTAAGTACGTAATTTTTATTACACAAATAATTAATTTTCGATTATTCTTGTTAGATTTTTAAGGAAATCGATAACTCGCACACCGATATATAATTTCTATTAAGACATAAAAGTACATAAAAGTGTGGTCTAAACTGATACATCGAACAGAGATGTATTATTATGGTGATGATTTTAAAATTATACATTTATAATTGTATGAAAAAACATCTTAACTTATTAGTGTGCGACACGACGTGCGAATTTAATGTAGGTATCTGTTTCTGTGTGTGTGTGTGAGAATACCTCTACTTAGATCAAACAAAGACCTAATAAATCAGTCGGTGTAAAGAACTTGATCACTGAGATACCTAACCCGTGTACTGTCTATCTATATATGTAGGTACGGTGCCGTCCATGTATCTAGGGCCAGTGCTAGTAGAGGTGCACGCGGTAACGTGCAGCCAGGCCGCTGTCCTTGTCGTGACGCCGCCGACCTTCAGCGCTCCTTCCGCACCGCGACACGTTACGAAGAAATATTACACTACGCAAATACCATTTATATTTACTTTACTTTATAAAATAACATAATAGCTGGCACGTTTGCACGTGGTGCTGTAAGAAACTCATCAGAATATGTTTTGAAAATAATATTTTTTGAGTTTAAGGTGCTTCTTCCATATTCGGGTCCAAGCCAGAGGGTAATTCCTAGTTCGTTATTTAACTCGGGGACTAGGAAATATTTTGAAATTTTTAACTATATTTTGTGTATATACAAATGACAATGACATGAAACTTTGCTGTTTATGGCAAATTGCACATAATCGATTCCACTTGGATTGAAGTTGAAGACAGACACCTAGGTATATTTACCATCAAGAGAATCAGTCTTCATATCGTATATAGGACGGTGGTTTCCTGTAGATTTTCTAAACGATCTGATAGTTTTGGAAGTCCTCTGTTGGACATAGGCCTCCCTAATTTGCGTCACTTAAACCATCCCAGAGTTCTCTCTGAGCCCGCTGTCTTCTTCAAGTTGTCAGTTTATCTAGTCTTCTTTCCAAGATGTTGTTTCCTTACAGTGACGTTATATACCCCTCGGGTTTTGGTTTTTCTTACTGTATCCGAGTACATAGCCTACATTATTATAGGGATTTGATCAGTGCATCCGTAATACTACTGGTGTCCGTATCCAAACGAACAATATTGTTGTACGCGGCGCTCGGCGTACCTGCGCCGTCTGTTTGTTTACGTCCACCTCAATAAATAACTCGGCTCGCAGATCATGACTATGCATATCGCTCACGTCACCGATGCGACGCCGACACGACAACCCTATACCGAACACAGTCATTTTACCACGCGGACAGACGGACTGCTGGATTTTAATATGCAGGCCGGAGCGGAGTACACTTCGACTGTCAATCGGCAATGTGCTTAATTCTATCGTAAGTGCAATCTCTGGTACGGTGTCGAATAATGATAACATACGGTTAACATACGTTAAATATGCGGAGTTTTGAGTACTCACTTCATGTAAATGTATTCCAGACTAGACCATTATTTTTGACAGAAATATTTTTGCCGCTATGTTTGTACAATAAATTAATGCAATACATATTTTAGCTGAAATAACTATCAGTCAATTATTGTGTAAAGTTCTTGTTAAATATCAGAATCTAACAAAAACAAAATAGATGATGCAAAGAATCATTGGTGAAAACCGACCGAAATAGTTGGACACCGCTACATTAAGACAGTTTTCAAGAGTCCATTATGAAAATGTGAATTATAGTTGAAGTTAAATGATCTAGATATAGTGGGATAAATGGCAGTAATGGCAAGTTTGATTTTGTTGTTGCAGTCTTAAATAATTAATTACTGCGGTAAATACGCCATTTAACAATTACCTATATTGAATTCAATATTCATTGAGGTAGCAACAGTAATATACAGATATATACAAACCTCAAACAGAAACACATTGCACGTTAAATTACCTAGTTGGTTGCGCGCTTTACTTCATTTGAAAGTTACATAATTACGACTTCCCATTATTACTGTTGTACTAAAGCAATTTAGTTACGATTGGTGTGAAAAGAATAAATTCAGGAGGTAACTGACAACGTGACAACCTACTTGCATAAAGCATCTTTCAACGTTTCTGAAACAGTAAAAGGAATAAAATTTTCGACACAGATAATCTTTAGGTTGTAATATTAGCAAAACGAATCAATGTTTGATATCGCCAGCATCTGCGCACGAAGAGAGGAGCGCTTATGATTGACAATAATCCTTCCGAGAGTCGCATGACAAGCATAGGTATTCTTTCCGAGGCGGCGTGGGCCCGTGTCTCCGTGAGTCACGCGGAACAATGGGCATTGTGGCGGACGCATTGTTTCTCCGCTTTCTACCGACCTTTGCGTGGCGTTGTGAAAAACTTGCGGACGAGCGACGTGTCGCGCGACTCCGCGTCGGGCCGCGCGTGGGCCGCGCCATCGCGCCGCGCCGGGGGAACGTGCGCCATGGATGCGGTGAAATATTCACACATAACAACACCCTTTTTTACGAAAATATCCTCGGTTTATTCGTTTTGATAAAATAGCCCGAGCCTGCCAAATGTATATTTTTACACGATTCATTTCAATTGCACATATAATTATATTTTTAACATTAAGTTTGGTCAAAAACCGAAATCAATTAATGCAATACATAATGAAGTTATCAATTTTCAGGGAGTAATAACAGTTATAGTATTACTAAAAGAAAGGGAAAAATACTCGTGAAAATAGGATAATAAATAGGATAGTCATAACAAATCATAAAATCACAAGAAAATTATTGACGAAACGATTACTAAGCGTTAATAGGTATCTGAAATGTATTGCACGTATCTTAAATACACTCATACATAATTCTAAAACGCACTCGCAAATTCCATATCTGCTATTCGCATACAATTGTGGCTCATCGCCTCTCTTGTACTCTGTAAGTCATGTCACTAACCAGCCCCTTCTGTATCGCTAAATACTTTAATTACCGCATCCATCGCAACAAAATTGTACCTCCTCGACTATTGCCTTTAGCCCCATAGCATGACAGTGACGTCTTACATTACATGCCTACACCGATGTCCTCGTTCGACGGTTTTGTAGGAGGCAACCTACTTACACGTGTTGCTGTAACGTACGGTACTCGCCGGTATACCTACTTACTGTTACCGTATACCTGCGTGTATTATATACAGACTGAGGGAAACATTTTGTAATAGTGAAGGTTATGAATATTGACTTAGTGCGCTCCTTTTTACTGACTGTAACCGGAGTGGGAAGGGTTCAATTAGGAAATATGTGAATACAATTTACATTGGAATAACATTTATGGTTAACAAGGGGTAAAGTTTTTTTAATAAATTGACTGTTGATGTTGGTCATATCGGACTTTACAGCTTCACACGGACAGAAGTAGTAACGTGTCTTTTAGAGGTCAGCTTTAAACTAGGAAATGAAATGAAGGTGCGAAATAAAACATACTTAATTATTGAGTATTAGGCACAATAATTAGACAGAATAAAGACATTATCAAAGTACCAAGTATGCAGCAAACGATTGTCTTGTTTCTGCTTCGATTGAAGCACATACGCTTACCCTAAGGTTATCGGTTATCGGATCGCTGGAGGCGCCCATACGTCGTGCATTAAGATTTAATGAAGATACATCAATTATTTCGATGTCTGATTCGTAATATACTGTTGTTTAGATTGCACGCTTGTATTAGGATGCGGTTATTTTAAGATAAGAATAACTCAGGTGACAGTATAGTTTTCAATGATATACCTATATGTCAATGAAGCGCGTGTTTAAGTAGGTCGCAGTTAAGAAATTAAATGTAGACCTTAAGTCATCATATGTAATGGATGGATCTATGTACATTACATTTTAATTGACTTCCATCATCGAAGTATTTTTGCTATTATTTCGTTGCGAGTTTATTGAGCAGTTTCTTCTTCTAAGTAATAAATTACAAACGCATCCAGAGAAAATAACACAATAATAACTAATTCAATAGATCTAGTATCATCTAATACTTGTTAAAATAAAACTGCTTCAGAGAATTAACGACGCACGTGCGTTACAAACTGCCAACATAACTTCAGCGCGTTCTACTTGCTGCACATGTCAGCTGCCAATCACCGCTGTACGTGGAGCGGTGCTACCGGCTAGCGGCCTCGCCCCGGCACCGGCAGCGGTGGAACAAAAAGCACATGTAATTACAGATGTACGATAGCCAATACAATCAGCTATTTATTTCGAGCAAGATCGACCGATTGCGGGGTAATTATGTCCCGTAGAGCAGTGGACGCATTTACGGTTAGCTTTTGGGCAAAGTCCATTGACGATATCAGCAGTAGGTACTACTCACGTTCGTCACTCATTCACAATAATGATTGCGCTGTAATGAATGAGGCATTAAAAGCTATGAAAACTTTTTTTGTAATTAGATCTTAAGCTTTACAGTTTCTCACTTGTTTTACAAAGTTGATTAAAATAAATAGAATGCAATATGGTCCGTTGTCTTATGTTTAACTTAACCCTTTATACTAACGAAGTGAGGCCGTCCCCACAGCCTGCAGGAAGCAGCGCAACAATTGGGTTCAAAAATTCCCAACCGATGACCAGGTCTCCCCGCAAAGTAATTGTTTCCTAAACCCGCTGCGGCCTAAATCACGGATAAATCAGATAAGAGTGAAACAAAAAGACAGCGGACTGACCGCGGGCGGGCGGCCCGGTGCGGCCACAGCTTGGGCGGAATGGAAAGTAACTGTGTAAACTCAATTTCGTTAACACCATAAAGCCTGGATGAAGTTAACGTGGAATGGATATGAAGTAAAGTAGCTACACGGTGCCTTCACAATTGCTAGAAATACAATCGTAATACAGCAGCTGTGAGAATGCCTCCACTAAAACAGATATATAATACTACCTACTATTATTGCAACGCAATGCTTTATCTTATTTTCAATGAGCTGTAATGTTATTGACAAATGAAATTTTTAACCGGCTATTTTGTTATTAAAAGGGCACGGTTTTTTGTAGCCAGCTTATAATTTATTTTGGTGCCTCTTAAACAAAGTAATATGGACGTAAAGCCGTATTGTCCGCTCCCGGCGTCGCCCCACACGGGGCGGTTCCCCGGATACTGTAAAGATGGACAGTAAGAAGGATGTTCCTGTTCGGGTGGCACAAGACAAATGTCCATTATCTGTCAATGATACTTCCTCTAATAGGACGTTTTGTTTATCCATAACATATTGCGGGCGGTTCCGTCGCCGCTGGGGCTAGCACCGAGCTTTATAGATGAAAAGGAGTACATATTTTTCACTAATGTTTTTCAATTTGAATTATAGAATTTGAAAAATGTATATATTATCTACGCGAACCGTAGTTTTCTTTTTGAGTTTTTTTATCTAAAGCTATCATATTTTGTTATATTGATCACAAATTAATTGTTACATGCAAGTCCTATATTTAGCAATATACTGTGAGACTTTGATCTTAGAATGAAGGCAGCCTATAGACTATATTGGTGAGATTGTCCATAAAAATACATTTCCACACGTATGTGCGAATCGACTTACTTATGTAGGACTTATGTCTTGTACAATTTGCGATTAATTATAGACGTCCATGATGTGATGGAAAAGAGTTGCATGTAACATTAGGTAGACGGTCCGTCAGTGCTTTACATCCGTATGTAAAAAACAGCAACATTGACTGAGTCTCGCTGGAGTCAATATGCATGTATTCAAAGCCGAGTACAGTGATTTCTAAATCCTAATCCCGCGGGGCCACGCTCAACGAGGCCATTCGTAAAAAGCGACAATCGGCCGCGAACCGCCTACGAGATTCACGAATAAAATCCTCAACGTATTTTTTGTTAAGGTTCACAGGTTCAGTCACTTAATTTCTTTTGTTACACTCCCAGTTTTGTTGAACATTCGCCCTCCATGTGCCAACCGTGGGTTCAACATGCGGTGAAAACTCTACAAGCTTCATTTGTTTTATAGTCACTTGCATTTCAGAGGCATTTCAGAGGCATTGCGCGAGACAATAAATTTTTGGGTGTAATGCGCTCCGCCTATATTGAGTCCAAACCAATCTTCCTGGAACAAGATGCATCTTAATTGAATAATAGACGAGACTTTGGCTCCAGTTTCCTTCACATCTCTAGAGCCCTTTCAAGGCGCTCTTGGGATGCCGGTCCTGACAAGATACCAGGATACCATACCATAAGTGACCGTATCTCCAATCCACACTAGTGGTAGAATCAGTCCCTATCATTGAAATTCATTCAAGAAGCTACGCTCCGTCCCTCATTTCAATATGGTAATCAATTTAACACCTTATATTTTTTTATTTCCATAGCGATACACAATTGTTTCGCTCTATTATTCAAAACAGTTATTGTTCTCAGTAACGTGCATGTCCAGGGGGTGTGTGCCCTGCGATTATTAGTGGACTTAGTCGCAAGACGCAGTGCAAGAACAATCGGATCGCATTTGCTTAAGCTGACCGCCCGCACCGGCCTGATCCGCGCAGGATTATTGATGAGGCGGCCCTAACAACTCGGAACTGAGTGAGCTCCAAGTCACGAGACGATAGCGTTAGGACATGATTCACTGAGGGTTAAAATTCTCAGTATATGGTTCAATGTAAATGTAATTGAAAGTATATTAGTAATGAGGAAAGTCAATGTCGATTAGGAACCCACATACATACATTAGTTTATCAAATTGCAAAAACATAAACGTGGCTCGTTAAATGTATACGGGCAAATTAAAGATTGGACAGTGGATAAGAAAAGCGGAAGACCGAGCAACATGAAATACTCTAGGGGAGGCCCATATTCAGAAGTGGACAGTTACAGGCTGATGATGAAATTAAACTCTCTCCGGTTTATCCACGCCTCATTTTGATACTGATGGATATCGTAATTTTCATCGTAGTTACATAATTCGATTTAAGTTCAATCTGTTAAGTGGAAGTATTTAATAATCATCACAAGGATTAACTAACAATGCAAGTAAAATAAAACGTTATAAAATTGTATTTGTAAGTGTCTATTTTTGGTCTCGTTTGACTTGTACCATCGTTTGCAAAGACGTCCAGCGGCCAACAAGCAAGGGTCATCTTGGTCGCCAATTTGCTCAGAACTCCGTCGTGTCCCGGAGCCGACAGCGTCACAACATTGTAGCAGCGGTCTGATCACATCGCTTAATGTTTTATCGTCTTCATACTTACTATTTGAGTTTGATACCACTTCAAGTTTGTTCATCATTTTGTAATTTGAGCCTTGATTTAGACGGTTCAATTCGATCGCATTGACAACAGAAAGTGTATGAAAACGCTTAGTCGCTGTGTGAACGCCTGACTTGTCAACTCCTTCGTCGATTATCGATAAATTTACAATTACTGCTGGTTATGTGATCATTTTAAATTCGTTCGCATGTCACAGCTTTTCATTCAATACATATAAGTTAATTAACTCACAAAATATTTATATGAGTGATTGGTTATAAAGTTCAATAGCTAATGAATAACTTTTCAGGTTTTTATATTTTTTATTTGCAATAAAACAATCTTCCATACACTTGGAAATACCTTTTTGAGGATGGAAACAGTACAGTATCACAACTTTCGTTTTAAAAGTTGCCTTGAAATATTCAGGCGACATTTACTCTACAAATGATAGAACCAAAAATGTACCAAATACATTTAAAATGGAAGTTTAATATGAATAAACCTATTAATTGTAATACTTACATGTAATTCTACCTTCATGCTTGCCACATTGACGCAATTGCTTCCACTTATGACTAAGTAATTGCCGAGCCCCGCGCGGCCCTTCGCGGCACATTTGTGGAAGGCGCTTGCGGTTTGCTTAATTTGTGGTTTATAACAACACTTACACTTCCCTGCGTCTCCTTTTTACTTGTATTAAACTAACTAATGTATGTCTATCCTTTGTCTGATCTGATATCACCTAGAGTCCTCATGCCTGCTTTGTAATTAATATTGTAATTATTTCGATACCTATTCGAGTACGCTTCGCTGTACCCGCCATATAGACAGCCAGATAATCAAAACGATCCGAAAAATTGAAACTATACAGCCCAATAAACCTTCAGAAACTTTAAACAGAGATCGTAAATGCGGTCGTAAAGTGGACCTGAAAGTTTCCTCTATAAATCATCGGCGGACCCTCCCTCGAAAACTGGGAATTCCGGGCAGTGTATGAGCCCCGCTCGCCATATGTCATCTCGGTCAAGCAAGCGCTATTTGTCTTGCAAAAATTCGGGAAACATGTTAAGAATGTCGCGTCCCTGACGGTATGCGGAATGTGCTAGGGTTAGCGGCGGGGGCTGTCTCGTATGTTCAAGTTGAAGTAATGAATGTCGGCTACTTGATCTCCGATGATATTAGTTTGGTTCGCATCTTGCTCTTCTATTAGTTTATTTTTTTTTAGATAGAAGGTTGGTCAATCGTTATTTTGGTACCTTGCGTTCAATTTAAGCTATGCCAAGCGATACAGCGATACAAGCCTCATGGCATGGTAATGATTGAACTGCTGGATTCGAATGCTTCACGCACTTTTAGTCGATGTAGGACATACTTCGTTGGACGGAAACATCGCTAGAAAACTTGCATAGTGGTGGGTTATCCCTTTCTCAGATATGATAGACCAGAGCAGGCAGTATGAAAATTAAAGATTGTTAATAAATAATTAGGACAGTTTTATGTCGTGTATAGTCTTTTTTGAAATAATTTCTTACTTCGAATAATTTCACAGTGTTATTGTTTATGGAGAAGTATATGATTTAGCACGGTGCAACATGAACATAGTTCATCGTAAAATACCACAATCAGCCAATGAGATAGCCGCGCGCGCCCATATTAGTATTTACATGCTTCATTCATCTTTATTTGAAGCGTATTTTTAATCTCCTTATTTCATTATCAATTAGAAAGCATACGAAGTCCGCAGATTGGAATTAGTAAGTTGCAATTGAATTATACTTTTCCCAAAGAAAATATTCAAAATTTCCCCTCGGCGCTTGATGCGCAAAACAAACACCGCTGTACACACAAATCAGCGTCTTGTGGACGACAAATAGAATAAACTCACAAACTGATTGCTCCCTGCGCAGCGAACACGAGCGCAAACAACGCGCCACGTTGCGCCGCCCGCCCGCGCTCGCCGCCCGCCCAGTCGCCCAGCCGCCCATACTCGTAAATATAGGTTAGAAGACATGCTACAAAAAGTTTTAGAAATACTAACTGTTTTTTATGTAAATAGACGAAAAAAACCAATAGTAGGGCTTCCTGATGTTAATTGGTCGCCGTCGTCCATGAAAATTACTATCACTATATTATTACAGTCGATGCCTTACCCGTCAAGAACAGAAGAAAGAAAAAGATACTAGCCCTCAGGCCCTGGCGGAAAACTGCGACTCGTTTATCGAGCGGAAGGTAACAGATAACAATACCAGTAATTAAATTAATTACTTCATAATAATATTGGTATAAAATTCTTACGCGATACCGTCTCACTAAGCAGATTTGGCGTCTGACGCGTCTTGCGATACTTTAGCTTGCAGACGTAAGAATGGGGTCAATAGGTTCAGTGGGTAGGTATTCGAGGCTGCCCCAATAACTTGTTAATTCAAGTCGTAACAAGGGATTATTTTAAGGACATCAACAATTACTTAGTCGAATTTTAAAAACAGAACTTCTGCGATCCTTCACTGGCACGCTTCTCCGTCAGTCGATAGATGTAGCGGCGGTAAGTTAAACCGCAACGTAAATATCTAAATAAAAAGCTCATGAGGCTAAACAATGGACACAACTTTTTGCTCAGCGCCGACCGCAGGCCGCAGAGCAAACAACGAGGAACAAATGTTGAACAAATTAGGCATTAGGGGTCGCATTAGGCTTCCGCTGGACGGAGGTTTTTGTTGCGGCCCGGTAATTGATTCACACGAGATTCATACATCTGCGTACTTCAATGCTGTAACACATACATTTTTTTGAAATTCAGATAATTGTATTGTAAGCCGAAGGCCAGTCGTGTGGTTTATTCACTGATAATAATAATATTTTTTATAAGTTTTTAATTCGCAGACAGTGAAGATAACTATGAATTGAATTAAAAGCGAATTAAACATTTCTTTTTATTTAATAAATTGTTTGATTTTGTAATTGATATGTTTTGGTCGGTACTGAAAGTCCTAGATTGGCAATATCAACGTATCGTATTTTTAATTCAATTAAAAATATACGGTGTTTAATTTATGGCGTATGTTTACGTCACATTACAAAACTGGCATCGCGGTAGCAAACACACAACAGCGAAAGAGCGTAAAGTGTGTAAAATAAAACGCTGGTTTAAAACTTTTTGTGCTTAGCGACCGCAGAACAGACGAGGAGGTTTACAAACGTTCAACAAATTTAATGAGCAATCGAGTCAGCACTGCGGCTCACCTCATAAAGGGGTTGTTTATTTTTATCACAGTTTCATCTGTACCTCAGGCACGTTGTGTCGGAAATAGAAACATACCGTTTAGGCAGGTATTCCCGATATTTATAACAAAGTCACGTCATATTACAAAAGATTGTGTGGAAGAGATGGTTCACTGTGATAGCGATCCCGTTTCGTATGTTGTCGAGCTGCCGATTACAATGTCTTGTATTGTTAATCAAAATCTACTTGTAATGTAAATGATAGTTTCAGATCTATCGTGGTCCAATAATATAATTTTTCTAGCATTAAAATGACCACTTTTCCAACGCAGCGATACATTAATACAAATAGATAATTGCATAAAAACAGTATTTCACCAAATTAAGGACATAACAACATTGTGTCAGATTTACGATCGGGAAATATCCAGTAAACGACATTGTTCGTCGGTGGACGGCGCGAGACAGCCCTGTGTAGTATGTGTAGATACAGTTCCGAGGAAAAACTTGGCACACTGGCAAAATTTATGCACGATATTTGTCTTCCAAAGAAAGCTTAAGCGATGCGGCGACAAAAGGCAGACGGAAAACATTTAAATAGACGATGCGTGGACACGAGACAGAAATGTGGGCAAAGTGATGCTCCCTGGGGCGCGCCGGCCGGGGGACGTAATGATGTTTAGGACTAACTCCTTCGATGGAATCCGACGGGGGATTTCATAAAATGTCGCTCTGAAGACACGCTTTACAATGCCACGGAGATGTGCCTAATGGACCGAATGAATGGAATTTGTGTTATATCAAACACCGAAACAAAAAATATATGCATTTCATATAACACAGGTGTAATGTAGCAATTGATTCGGACCTTATTATTATTATACTCCTTAGGTAGGTATGATGCAACGTGTGGGTGCGGTGGAAGACTACCAGTGATGAAATTAGTATAACATGGACTATGTGGGGGATGTGATAGGAGGTGCTACTACTCGGTTCATCAGTCTGGTAAAACTCTCCTTGCAAAATGCCCTTAATTTGTTCACTAATCCACAGGATTATCCGTAATAAATCGTAATCAGAAGAAGTTATTTAAAACGGTAACCATTGATTTAAAGAAAATAACAATGAACGAAGCTACGCCGTCAGGGCATTTAGCTTAATTTTGACGTCAGTGCTCAGTGGAAGAATCCTTACTTGCCTGGTTAGATACGACTCTTGTAGGCTAAACCATGTAATGTATTTGAAATGTCATACTCGCAATGGCTGAGGGCGAGTTACGTAGCGAATTACCGACCGTCTAGTTGACAACGCATCGATGTTTGTTTCAGCGCTACGGATGCATATAGGCGGCGAAAACCACTTTTTAAAGATATATTGTTTTAATTGTAATGAATACAGTTTATCTTACGTCAGTAAAAATAAATACGTCGTAAACTCCTGTTGCGTAGTTTATCGAAACGTCGTTGTTGCTATCACCTCGTTGTTTTAGAAAAATCGCTTTGCAAGTGAGTGTAAAGCCTTGACATCTCACCCCCGGGGTCCCTCAGACCGGCTCCGTATCTGATGACCGCCGCCCCTTAACACTGCGCCAGCCGGTGGTCTTATCACTAAATTTAGTGCGATATACGCAGCGTAACGGTCTTCCTAGTGTTTATAGCCTCGTAAAACTTTGAGTCTTGGACGTGCGAGGGTTAATATTGTAAATTGGTGACTTATCTGTTTGTGATCTTAGACGCTGAATATCTTGAGTTAGTACGAGTAGGTTCTTTTAAAAAATGTAGATGTTTTTTAATCAAACTAGCTCTTGCACAAAATGTACATATGTGATAGTGCAAGCTATTGTATCTCTCATACAGACAGGCACATACATACACACACATACACACAGAAACACACTTTTTGTCTTACGGGTATGCTTTTGTATAAAATAATATATAGGTACGCTTCCAGCACCAGCCACCAATAAAAAATAGTAACAGAATAAATTATAATCAAGTTGCAAAATCTAATTTGCCTCGTGGGTATCAGTTACAACTACAATCAGTTATCCGTCGAATCGAACGGCGAGCCGAGGTACTCGAACACACGGATAGATAAAAAGTGATTTACAAGGTAATTAGGCAGAAATGACTTCATTACAATAATTTAGTAACACTTTCTGTTGGTGGTTGCTTATTTTTTGCGTATAACGTTTCAACGGTGTCCGTTTTTACCTGTTTTACGACGCCATTAAGTTTTACAAACGTGTTAATCCGACTATGTTTCACTTGCCCGCACGCAACCGTAAATCTCATCATTAGTTTTTGTTTAACGACCATCGGCTTCGAGGACTACGGACCGGCCACCTGACTGACCGGCGACTGCTGCGCGCGCTTCTTCTGCCTGTCACGTTACAGTTCATCATTATTTAATTTGTTTTAAAGTACTACAGTTACACACGGTACACAAGTATTACGGAACTAACGAAGTTTTTATTTAAATCTTGTTTACATGGTTATGTGTAACTGTGTTATATTATTTGATATGATTCCTATGATAAAACAGATTAAATCTAGGTTTATTCATAGAAAAGTACATGAATAATATTTTGTTAGTATGTGCAGTCTGTCACCTCAGTATATAAATAAGGCCTGGAACAAATAAACGTCTTGCGTTATCAGCTACAGAGAAAATTATTAAATAAATGTCTTTTTGCAAACTGCGACCGAAATAAACAAAACATTAATTAGATCGTGGTAAGTAGGAAAGTATCTAGATATGAAATTCTACTGACATAAACAAGTATAATCGAAATAAACTCGATTGGTTAAGCCTAAATAATTAACAGTAACATTGAAATAATAGGCAAATAGATTCCAATGTAGAATTACAATTTAATATTTCTTTCTATTTATTACACCTAACTTATATTATAATACGATGACTTCGTAACGTCTATAAATGTTATTATCTGTTTCGATTATTTCTACTATCTGCCCGTCCATTATGACTCTTGCAAGAAACAGCAAAAGAAAGTCAATAAGACAAGGTATTTTATAAGCCAACAATTTGGTCGGCGAGCGCAATGTGTGTGAATACCCTAAAGAGTACATGCGTAACAACCGCTTTGTAAGAAATGGCACGCAACAATTATCGCTGATTACCGTGTTTGCCGCAAACATTAGTTACTAGCAAGTAATACGTCTGCTTTTCTCTGGCTTTTTGTACACAACGCTCCGTAGTGAATGCACACCACAGTCTTGCCTATTAGGGAGTGTCTTGTTTTTAACAGTTTTGTAATGAGGGTAATTAGAGAAAAAAGAAAACTTAAATATACCGTCGTTTGTAAGTTTCGTTGTGTGACACGAATTCCCGCCACAGCGCTGCGACTTTGGCACATTGATGTGACTTAAAGGAGCGGTACTCGTAGTAATCTGTTATAATTATACCTACTATTGTTAAGTTCACCGCAAAAAGCAATATAACAGCGTGTCGTCTTAATCCTTTATTAAGCCGTACTGATGAGATAATGAGCCCCAGCTGATTACTGTCTGTTCATTGACAGCCAATTATTTACAAAAGACTCAATCATCGTCGGCACTAATTGCTATCCCCGGCGGTGTCAAAAGCTGGAAACCACCGTGAACTCGATTACCCAGCACCATGACACGTACAAATAGTCAAATCGGGTTCTCCCTTCGTCTATCGTTATCGAATGAGATCTCAACGGCCACCACGAAATTAGGCGAAACGGACGCTAATTCCGTAAGACAAGCGTGTCCACTAACACACTACAATAAAAACTATACTTGGCTTAATAAAATCTACAGGTAGGGTGGTAACATCTTTCCGGTCGACGGTGCGATGTGTTGCAAATCCGACCTTGTGTCAGTCGGCTTAGGTTCGCATTTTGTTCGTAGCAAGTTGCGCGTTAAGTCGTTTAATAGGAGGTATAATTGATATCTTGGTGTATCTGGGCGCAGGACGTTATATGAGACGCAAGGTGCAGGCAAGGTGTATGCGAACCGTTGCGGCGCACCGGCCGGCCAGCGCGGCGGCCGTGACGCACAACTGATTACTGGAACCGCCGATAGCGCTTAATGACCCCGCTTTTGTTGACATTTCGTTTGTAGGGAAAGGAGAAAGTCAAATACTAGGTTTCCTAGCTGTACCTAGTTCGCGTGTCGAACTACTCGTCGGTCACTCTAACGGAACTAGGCGGTTCTTTTAATTGATACTGTTAGGTCGGCCCGATGCAACGACGATTAAAATTATGTACTCTTCCCTTTCATAAGCTTATATTATGTCTTAAATTTATAAATAATAAAACCTGAACGCAGTAAAGAATACGTTGTGCACGTACACCGGTTTACGTGATACGAAAAACCATTACACATGTTTGCTCAATTAGCGACAAAAACATAACTTTCTTAGAAAGTGATTTCAATACACTACACCCAATTTAAATTACATTAAAAACCCGGTTTAAAGGAATCGGTGCAGACTGTGCGCATAGTGCGTCCCCGTACCGACTGTTTTAAAAGCTGCATGACAGTAAACGAGAACGGTTTAACATATAAAGACATTATTAACATTATCATCGTTAACGTTGTCATTCTTAAGTAGCAAAAAACATTGCGAACACTTGGATATACGCATCATTAAGCCTAGACAGAAGCGTTGTGTCAACACTAAAGATAGCTTAACCTATCTTCTCGTTCATCTGACGTTTAAATAAATAGTTTCCGTTATCCAGCAAAGTTTCAGGCTGTGCGGTGTCAATTATAACTTGCACGAAATATTAAACATCGCAGTTACCGTAGTACTTAAAGTTAAGTTGTCCAGT
>DWPA01000669.1:0-22694 GCA_018251375.1 Calpodes ethlius
TTGCAAGCACCTCTCATTTTCAAAAAGTTATATGCGTATTACAAGTTAATTATCACTTGCAAGTGAAGAAAAACATCGTGAGGAAATCTGCTCACCCGAGAGTTCTCTACAATGTTCTCGAAGGTGTGTCAAGTCTAAGTGGTGGACTATGGACTGTGCCCCTCACACTGCTCGAGGAGACCTGAGCTCAGTACAGACAGATGATGATAAATGATTATAATGATGAATATGATTGTCGTCTGACCGTCTTTCAAAAGTATTTCCTGTAAATCTACTAAATGAAAAATGTTTATTTATGGTATATATTCAAATAGTAAAGTTCAGCTTACTTATTTCTGCCGTATAATAATCTCCTTATAGCATTGTGTTACCGTCATAAAGGTGCTCTCTGGGAGGCCGGTTAAATTTATATACGAGCTGATCATCTATTTTCAATCGTAGTAATGCATTTGTGACACTTCGAGTGGGACAAATTGTTAACGATTACTAAGTGCGTGAACACTAATATTTATTATTGCCAGGTCTAACAGACACTAACAGTCCTGCCATCCACTATCCTCTTACTAACGAATAATATCAAACTGATATACTTATTTACTCATTTATATAGAATAGCACCGCTGTCGCGCACCGATGTCGAAAAGGCGACTAATAGGATATTCCAGAAGATGGGCAGCAGCGTCTCCTTAAGAAGTTATGAACTTTACACCTTCCTTACACGGCTAGTTCTTAAATGGATGGATGGATATGCGTAGAAGTAGAGGTTGGAAAACAAATACAACTTTAAGCATTATTTATTGTTAAATTTGAATTTGAAACTAGAAAATATTTTTTATGTTTTTTTACAATTTAACGAAAATTGCGAAGAATTCGTACTGATATCTTATCTTGTATCCTGTATTTTTTTTAGAATTTAAACTGTTCATCTACTTATTTTTTTAAATTAGATTTTAAAATAGACTTAAAAGAAAGTCAACTAGATAGTTATGACTGCAGCATTCAAGCCAAGAATGATATATTTCTGACGCTCCAAGCAACGTATTGGTTGCCGTAACGGATTGACTTGTGACGTCATTCAAAGAATCTTGGGTTCGATTCTTAGCGAGGCGGAAACTTGAATGACAAGTCTAATTTTCTATTCTCGGACTAAGTATGTGGAGTTGTGTTTGTGTATTGACTATGTCACAGGAAATCCTAGAGTAAGTACATGAGTGTGTAGGTTTATTTATAATGACACACACATATGCAATTAACTTGCTTGGCAATAACAAACGTAGTTTTTATATATCTTTTTTCACCAAGTTTCATCGTTAGTAACTAAATAGTCTTAAGTAAAATAAAGTAGTGACAGCCTAGTGGTTCGAACGTTGGTTCCTCGAACGTGGGGGTGTGAGTTCAAATCCTGCACCCACCTCTTATTTTCAAAAAAAGTTATGTGCGTATTACTAGTTAATTATCACTTGCCTCGGTGAAGTAAAACATCGCGAGGAAACCTACACACCTGATACTACACACATTATAGTGGACTACTACAATGTTCTCGAAGGTGTGTGAAGTCTGCCAATCCGCACTTGACCAGCGTGGTGGACTATGGCCTCTACCTCTCATCTCATGAGAGGAGACTCGAGCCCAGCAGTGGGACAATTATGGGTTGTAATGATGATGAAAATAAAGTAAACTTATATAACAACAATTTTATTATAAGTATTATTCATATAAAATAGTTAAAAATGTATTCTTTCCAAAGACAACTAAACCCATTTATGTTGACCTGGTGAACAAAGGCGCTACGAAGCAAATATACAACTTAACGAAACTGGCGCTCAGCCAACACCACCTAGGCACTACACAGCCATAGAATGGGTTAGATACTTGTTCACTCAATATTATGAAAACATCTAAAACTATGTATTTTTTTCTACGTATGAAGTCACGCGAGGCTTTTATCGTGTAGATATAAATAGGCTTTTGATGGGAGTTTACAATTGGTGATGAATGTTTTAACCACTAACTACTTTTTTTTTTTAAACTAAGCCAAAGTGTGATGAATTGATGTCGGGCTTGTACTACGATACCTACCGCTATAGCATGTAATGGAAGCCCGTAGGAGTTTATATAACATCTAGGTTGGTGTGGTGGAAATATTGGTTTTTAGGTCAAGAGCAGCAAAGTTAGGTCTTCGTCAAGGAAGTGGCGAGTGAAAGGCCAAAACACAATAAATATTTTTTTTATGGATAAAAGTAAGTTCGTACTGGAAGGTATATCAATTAAGCCTCACCCCCCTTCTTCTTGTTCCTCTTGGATACGCTCATGAGCTGATTTACAACCCTGAGTGTACATAATATTAAAAATACTCCTTACTTTCCTCGAGGCATGTTATGCCTATCTGATAGATAAATATTTAAACGGGATGCTTAAATTGTCTAATCTTTGTAATTTGTTTAACTTCCAACAATGTATACATTGAAAAAGTACTCATTTAACCCGTTTCTGACATTATCAGGAACAAACACACAAACATACAGACAAGGTCACCCCCAATGACAAGTATTTTCAAGTACCTTCAATGTAGAAACAAAGTTCACCCTCTATACATACAACCTCTATAGATATCCAGGAATGAAATCCAAACATCACGTGAAATCGTGTATACCTAAACAATCAAAAAATAATATCGCGTTTGTTATTGAACAACAACATTCAAACGAATTTTTTTTCAATGTTTGATATTCCCTGTTAGTATTTGTTGTGTAGTTAACCCCAGCGCAACGTACCGGACCGCTCAGAGCGAATTCGCTTTACGCGACAAGTATCACACTAACGAGCGTTAAACATCAAACACGTATATTTGAGATTGTATTATCCCACGAAATTACAAAGTGAGTCACAGCGATGTTATTTACACTTGTTTGCAATTTCATTTTGACTTTGAGGTGACGCTTATAGCGTTTAAACGCCTACAGCGTGGTGACAGTTCCGTGGCCAGGACATAAAGCCTATTTTCTCTAGTCACTCTAGCCTAGACTGATCTATTTCTTAGTATCTCTTTTTGTATTATAATCGATACAACATCGACTAGCAGATTATTACCAGTATCAATTGACCGGTGACCTTCATTAATCGAATAATCCATTTCCCCTGCTTCCTCTTCGATCACAGCGTAACCGATGTCCATAGACAACGGTAGCCATACCATCAAAGTAATTGTCATAAATCGAAATAGATACTGTAATTTAGGGATGGTGAACTCAAACATTATATTAATGTGGATAAGATTTGGGGATTGGGATTTGTTATGATTTATGACTAATTACGATGAAAGTATTGTCTACGAAAAAATAGCATTAATCACTTTATTGTTAAACTAATGTTGAAACATAAACGAAGTAAGGATCCACATTAAAAATACATATTTTAATGCAAAAATGAAAATTATATTAGTTTGGTTAGTCTAGGGTCAATGTAAACTAATTTTATTAGATACATTTATGTTCTTTTTTTTAAATTAACTAAATATTTTATTCATAACGAATCTTTTAAGATATAAATATTTTACACCAGATTAAGTTGGCATATCCATATTGAGATAACGTCTTGAAATCCATTAAAATTTCACTTATCATAGAAGAAAAATTAAATAACTAACAATTTGACGGCCCCGTAGCCCAGTTGGTAGTGACCCTGCGTGCGAATCGAGGGGTCCTGGGTTCGATTCCCGGTCGGGGCAGATATTTATGTGACAGATAAATATTTGTTCTCATGGGTGTTAGTGACGTGTTATTTGTGTTGTCCATGCCACCCGCGTCATATGGAATCCTACTGCGGGGGCATGAGTATGTCAGCGGTTATTTATTTATTTGTTATTTATTAATGACTTGACCGTTCAACGTGTATCTAGGTAAGCCAAACTAGTCTCAGACCTATCACCTCGGATAGGACCTGAGTCATCTGCTGCTGATGACTACAGACTGGATAGGTCTGAAACATTAACGTGATCCAAAAATTGCAATAGAGAACTTCATCATTGAATTTCCAAAACATTATTGCGTTCGTATAAAGTTAACTCGGTCATGTCATATATGCATAAAATAGAAATGTATTGATTTAAGTAATTTTTTAATTTGTATACGTCCAAAATGTTTGAAAATAAATATAAATCGTTAACATAATAAATCCCAAAAATAATGTTTTGTAGTACTTTTACCTTTTTGTCTTTATTATTGTATATCTTTCCGTTAATTTCAGAAGCGGCCTAAACGATCTACGAGCCCTTGTCTTGGTGTATTATAATAAGCTTACCGAAATATTCTGTGCCTAATTAATTCAAGGTATAAAGAATTAGGTTTTTCGAAGTCACTACTGTCTGTCCCGTACAAGTATCGCAATTTTAAACCTTCCCCGAATCCTTAGCTACATAATTATTTCACAGGTCGATTGTCATTACGTGTTGTTTCTACAACGAAATACATGTAAGCCGCATGTAAGCACGCAAACTGACTTCCAAAAGGGCATTACCCTTGGACTTAGGTCGATTATTTCGGCACCTTTGTACTTTAGGCACGCTACCAGCAACTTAGAATAAGTACTTGGAACTAAACACACTATCAATCATTCGTGGATATAAAAAAGAAATATATTATTTTAAATATACGGAGCAATGCACGACCTAAAATATTTTTTAATATTTTATAAATGACTAGCGAACCCGCCCCCGGTTCGTGAAGCGTTGAGACTGCGAGCGTACTGTTTTTGTTTAATTTGCCAACAAGAAATGTGGTGTACTTTAGAGTGGTTTACCACCACCTATGGAGATCAGCAGCATCAAGAAGAGAGAAGAAGAAAGAAATGCTTAGCTCTCAAGCTGGCATCAGGAACATAAAGAACCGTTTTGCCGCTGATTCAAACAAGAGGCTGATGGTTATCCAGACAGGGTTACCGAAAAGATAATACCAGTGATAATATGTAGGTACAGAACTACAGATATTACACATTAATTTTAATACAAATGAAAACGGTTTCGAAATAGAAAGGGTAGCAAAAATATGGCCCTGTGGGGTGTTCTCAACGAGTTACGAAGCATTAAACTTTGTGAGCGGCCGAATCCACAATGAAATGGATTTACGACAATTGAACCATTTCTCAAGTGAGGTGTTCTGAGGACGATTTTTGGTATATTACTACAGCAGACGGACAAAGGGGTTAAAATTTACTATAATAATTATTTTAGTAGGTTTTTTATAACGTTTACTGGATTCAGAAGGCTCACGATCGGTCTGAGTGGTGCAAATTTGGGATGGCCTATGTCCAGCAATGGATCTTCAAAGGTTGATAGATAGATACATAGGTTTTTAGACAATTCTACAGGCGTTGGTATGAGTCTTACTATTAATTCTTACCAAGGGAAATAGACAGTACAGTAAGTCAAGACAAGTAAGGCAAGTAGACAAATTTTGTTATACTTTTTACTACGTTCTAATGTGAAAATAAGATGAATGCGCAAATAAAGATGAACAAAATATATAAAGGCTAACACACTCATATCTTCATATTTACTTTGTCAATAAACAATTAAACAACACAAACAGCCAACATCCGAGTACAAACTGAGTGATTAATATATTAAGCAAAGCTCAGACATTTGATTACTGACATGCAAATTTGAACAGAGTTTCTTTGAAAGGGATCGTAAAGGGCAATAAATTATTTCTTCAAATTAAACTACAAAGTATCTGAAAGAGCATTCCACACCGTTGTAAAGGTGTTATAACTCTAAATCAATAAATTGTTTTCTTTGAAACATTGCCAGAGAGGCGATATAAAATATACATATGAAATGTTCATTGACATTTATGACATGGGATTATTAAAAACATATATTTAAACAGTTTTATTTATAGTTCTTGTTACAGCGACTCTTATTAAGTTTCCATATTTAAAGAAGTCGTTGACCAAAGACTATTTTGTAAAAAAGTAACTCTACTTAATTTCTACTCAACCTTCTTTAAAATGACATACATAAATCTCTTTTATAGTGCGATTAGGAGGAATACTTTCAGAGTAAAAGCTTAATTCTAGTGTAGGAAAAGAACGCGATAAACTATTCACGAGCGTAGTACAAAGAGAACGATCCCTTCATTGTAACGAGTCACCGTAATAACATCAAATATTAAAACATCCAGTTGCCAAGATAAAGGATCTGTAATTTGAAGGTATGTTATTAAGAAAGAAATAAGTTTTTACATACGCCTGGGAATCACTATTTAATGTCGTGAAATGTAGAAAAAAAAATATTTGCACTTATTATTATGTATTCGACTTACACAATAATTTTACCCATATTTTACACGCTTAAGTAATAGATTTTTATGAATGACATACATATTTCTTTATTTTTTACCCGCGACGGAACGGAGACTGTATGTGCGTTTGGGGTGATTATTAAAAAAACAAAGAAAAAAAATGAAAAGGCAAAGTTTTTTCATTGAACCACACTATCTTTCAATCCTTATTTTACACCCATTGACGTAAAATTTCTCAAAAATGGGAAAAGGGAGTTTTGACTTGGCGTTTAATTAGTCATGCGAGGCTCCTCAAGTCTTGTTTGTTTTTCAGCAGAGTAAACCACGAGGAGTTTAAATGGCTTTCTCTTCAAGGTTAAGAACAGTTATTACAATAGTTGCACCGTATAATTACAGGTCTGGAATACAACACCTTTCATATAAATGTATGTTTAGAGAAATTCATTCTAATCATCACGTAAATTGCATCTTCTGTAATGGATTTCATTTTGTTAATACCATCGATACATAAACCAGTAAAACAAACACCGTTCGAGTTTCAATAACAAGTTTGAGTGCAATTATACCAGGGTATAATAAAGTAGGTGGCGCGATGGCGTCCAATTCGTTGCCGTTCTAAGCTCGGGGCGTCACAGAACCTCGGCAACCTTGACAACCAACTAATCAACATAGAAATCGATAGATTTTACCGTAATCTAACGATTAATCAAACGAATACAAACCTTATGTCTACGTAATTAGAAATTGCTCACAATTTACGAGTGTTACGTAAAGCTGGTAATGAAAAGCGCGTTCGCCTGACGTTGCAGCGGTCACAGATAAAACTAGTCCAATTATTTGATCGGCGATTGTATCTCGTTTCTGGTTTCGATTATGATTTATTTGAGTCGTCGAGAAATGACTTCCGGGTTCCAGTATTTCCAGATTTGCTTATAATGTTACATATCTATAGGACTACGGAGGGGGCAGCTGCCCCTCCCCTTAAGATTTTGTACGACTTAAAATATGGACTCACTATGTCTATAAAAATACTTAAGATGGATGAGAACCTGGGTACGCCCACGCACGTACTTACTAATTAGCGAGGATATTAAACCGAAGAGCAGAAATTTCCTATGAAAAACGAATTATCGTACTCACCATACGTCTTTTTAGAATTCCTAGAGTATACTAACGAGTTCAGTGGCACCGCGTGTACGTGATATACCCTTTGTAAGTTCATACAAATTTCTTATTAGCATTCATCCCTGCAACGTAAGCTCAGGTTTCTAGACTAAATTTTAGATATTATGTTTTCTCTCTGCAAATGGCTGACAACCTTCGTTCTGACTGTTCTTATTATTACGGTATTTTTTTAGGATTAAATGAAAAAAGGAATCCTCATAATATCGGGTGTTTTGCTGTCTGTGATAATTAAATTATCTTCTTTTGTATTTATTCTACTAAGCAGAAATATACTCTTGATAATATTCTTGGAAGAAAAATGTCTATTATTTATGTAGGCATGGTAGGTAATCTTATATTTAAATTACACTGTTATATTTTATGGAGATTACTATACATCCTCGTTTGCAAAGTAAGGCCCCAAGTTCGATATCTAATGATTGTATGAACAATTGTATGAACGTTATTTTTATATGAAGTACCACTAATATTAAAACAAGACAATTGACAAGTAACAACTTTCCTTTAAATATAGAAAGTTTATATTTGTTCTTCTAACCCTTTAAAAACATGTTTTATTTGGTTCGATGAACTTGTTAAGCAATGTCAATAAAACAACATTAAAACGTCTTTGATCGCTTGTTAAAAGTTACAGTAAATAAAAAATTAATCTATTTGGTGAACGAAATACCGATTGGGTTCGAGATGGTGCAAATTAAGGTCATGGTACCTTGACTCGTCCGGCCAGATTGCCCAGACTCGCATTGGACCGTGCCGACCGATAAATCGACCGTGTTTAAAACTTTACGAATAGGTTACGAAGGAATAAAGTGAAACGAAATTGGCGAGTTTACACCCTTCACCTTTGCATTTTTGGATGAAACAACCATAACGAATCCTGAGCACCTGAATACATATTAATTAATGTATCGGCGAATATTTATTGCGATATTGCGTGATTGTTGCAATTGCGTACTCGAAATATAAAATATAGAAGGACATATTTCCAAAAAAAAAAAACAGATTATTTGAAAAACGTATTACCTCCCGCACTTACCAGCTCCCAAGTGATGTGCTGGATAATTGAGCAACTTTCAATTTTTTTTTATTATTATTATTTTATTATTAGCATGAATATTTTTTTCTAAGCAGAAATTGCTCCATTTCTTATGCACTTTTAAGAAGCTCGCCTACACGTTGAGACAACTTGTCTAATATGAGAAAAAGGCTGACAATTTACTGTCAAAATTTTGCAACATTTTTAGTCAATCGAGAATCGTGCACACTGTAGGGCTCTAAGCAAAAGTTTGCAACACCGGAAGGCTTAGAAATAAAAAAAATATCAAAAATTACAATTAATTAGGAAAGATAGATTTGGTGCGCTTACCCGAGTCTAGTTAAGATGCCGAAAGCGGAAGATGGTTGTATACTTGACTCATTATAAACATAATATGAATTACTTAGATTACGTCATATATTTTATTAACACAATTAGTAGGCTACGATTATTTACGCCATCACGATCCTTATTCGCAATATGTAAATTTTAAACTAAACAAAAGAACAGTACCATTATATCTTCTTACATAAATCAAAGCATAAAAACGAGACAAAAAGCTAACCCATTAAAGTGAATGACGCCAGCTACTCATAATACATCTCATTGTGCTACCATTATAATTATGTTATATTAAAGTAAATTCTTTAACGCCACTTAAATACGTCTTGAATTATTTGTCTTGAATAATTAAATAAATAGACGTAACATTACCTTTTAAGTGAAATGAATACTCTTTGAGGACGCAATAATTTTAATATGATAATTTAAATGTTTATTCTTAAAAATGGCGCTTCTTGAGATCTTTTTGTAAGAAATAAGATTGATGGTTTGGGCCCTCCGAAACCAAAGTAAAACAATAGTACGTAGCCATAAGTCTTCATGATGATCAGTGTCTGTTCATGGAAAATATTTGATAAAAAATATTTTTGTGGATATTTATAAAAGCAACCAGTTTTGGAATATTTATCTATGTGCGCTTGTTCCCACTAATTTTGTAGACGGCTGAACTGATTTGGATGTGGTGTATTCTATGTAAACGTGGCGTATTATTTAGTGTTTTATATCAATCGATTCGTAAATAAAAAAAACTCATCAGTTTACTCCTGTCCGTACATTATAAACCTATTCGGTTCCGAGTTCGGTTATAAGTTTTATTAGACAAGAAGAAAGTGGAGAATAAAACCTTTTATAATATGGTTTTAACTGCCTAAGCGTTAAATTAATATAATGATAGATTTGAAAGAAACGGTGGTAGATTACGAAACGGGTAACAAGTTTTATCATGGTATTCTAGTAATGTTAAGATTTACCTGAGGTACACCGAAATTCCAATATGAAGCACCTGAGATTATTACCTTGTATCTTGGCCAAGTAAATGACAAAACAGTGGACCTAGAAGCAGTGAGGACTGACATGGACTTACTGGGTAGAGATTTGTTTAAACCAGAATTTTTACTTGTATCACATAATACGACGGAACGTCGGTACTAACGGGATCTTCAATAAAGGTTAACTTTATACTAATAAATGCATATAATCGGAACTTGGCGTTCCTCCAGATATAGCTGTGAATGTCTCAGCCTACTTTGAATATTTGATTAAGTACCAAACTCGCTAATTAAATAGCCGAGTCGGGCAGTGTTCTAGCTAACACCGTACAACGGGACTAGGTACAACCTTCGCCAATATATACTGTTAAATTCCAAACGCGTATTTGGCTTTTGTAATCACAGCCAACAACTATCTCATTGTAATGCTTGGTCGTCAATTTATAGGGTTCAGTTAGCCATGCTGACCAAAGGCTTTGTCGCACCAAATATTCGCACGCGGAGGAAATCTTTTCAATATTACTTACTACTTACGGCTAAGGCTCTTAGATTCTGTTGTGATTTAAAATGTGTGGTCGGTCATTAAAGACGGTAATTGCACACTATTTTAATATAAATAGAAAAGGCGCGGAATGAAACCTTATGCCTCAATAATTCGGACGCATAATATCAAATAGTGTAGAATGTTTCCTTTAAATGTTTTCAAGGAACATCATTATTGTTATCAAAATCTATGCTTTACAATTATCGTTCTGACTTACGATTCGGGTCTCACTTCACAAGTGAGGGCTAAGTTTGGGTTTGTAGACTCCACACATATTGCAACTATTTGAAGAACGTACATGTTTCCTCAAGATGTTTTTGATGACCTAAGCAGTTAATTCCTAATTCGCAAATCAACGTTTCCTGGAGGAATGTAACTGAAATTTCTGGACAATAACACTGGTTAATATGCTTAGTACGTAAGAGGTTAAGCGCGAAAGTAACGAGCCCAGTTCCCCAGATAAACAGACGGTAATGTGTTAATCGGTCAATCTTAACGCAACACATAAAACGGATCGCCGTAATCGTCTTACATAAACGATACTTGCTTTCAAATAAGGCCCCTTCATAAACGTTACTTTATACTCCAGCGAAGTGTAACGACAGTATAAAAGTGCTTAAACGGTCCAGGAATTAAAGAATAAAAAAAAAAATGATTTCGTTACGTTTTAATATTAACCAGCTTTTCGCTCGCGGCTTCGCCCACGTGAACCCGGGCTATCAGTCTATGACTTAACGTCAAAGAAATTTCCGTCATGCAAAGAAAGTTTTTCTTTTAAGTGTGGACAAAATATGTGAAAACCAAAATGTTTCCCCCCTACTCATTTTCAGCCAAATCAGTTCAGTTATTCGTCAATTATATATAGTGTAACTAACATGACTTACTTTTAATATATACATATGTGTATCGGTAAGTAATACGAATAAATAAATAAATTTGCACCTCCGCACTAAATACTCGCTACCAGAATATAAACTAAGTAAAAAATAAGACACAAGAGTGTCTTATTTTTAGGTAATGAAACCTGGAATCCTTGATTTAACAAATTATCCTAACCCACTGAGGTGTAAGGTCGCCTTCCCTTAATTAAGGTAGAACTTATATGGGTACGCACACATTGAAAAGCTTGCTTCGTATCAGGCTTAATTCAAGTCCTATATCTAATATACGTACAGTATAATATTATGAGATGAAGCTTAACAACTGCTGTCGACAAACGTCTCAACCTGCCTTTGAAGCAAGGGCGCGCTAATGAAATTTCGAACAGTTTAATTTATTTTATTTGTTACGGACTGCGAAGGATTGGAATAACTTGCCCGCGCCGGTTTATATTCAATCATAATGCAGATGTCTTTAAATAAACAGTGTTTAAGCTTTTGCTAGGTTATATCCCTTACATCCTAGCAGTGCATCGACATTTACTGTTACGTGTTTTTTTTTAGTTAATTCGTTTGTAACTACTGATCTTCCAGTTGTCGAAATTCAAATTTGCGATTTTAGAACATTTTTTATTTATTAATTATTTTTTTATCAGATACTATTCACTTCTGTATATGGTATTAAAAAAACTGAAATGTTTTTAATGATTAAGCTCGTTAATAATTGCGCAAAAAATAAAACAAATATTGTTTGACAAAGAGCGGAGAAAATGAGGTGTAGAATACAACGTAAAAAATGAGAAACTCACTTTAAAGACAAGTAATAAACATAATTATGTAATTAAACTATACGAAATAAATATTTCAAATGTGGTTCATAAAAACGTAAAATAGTTTTACTAATGGCTTACGTTCTAGAAAATAGTGCATCGCAAAGCTAATAAGGTTAAATTGCGGTGGGTCGCAGTCGGAGTTTGTACAAATGCCAAATGGCGGTCGAACTGTGGCTTTAACCATTCGGCCATTGAGATTTAAATGTTCATTGGCCGAGTTTTATTTCATGTGCGATTTACTTGCAAAGGACGTTTAGATAAAAGTTTCCGAATAAAATAAATCGGAATTCGGAATGTTGGGGAATTTCACTTGGCAAGTAGCGTTACTAGCAGTAGCACGGTTATAATTTATTTGAATTAAAAATGTTAATTTCAATTTCCTGTTCCCAAACAATACATACCAATAGGTCTCACACTGAAAAATAAAGAAAAACGAACAATGACTAATTCGTATTTCGATCCCGGTGTTTGACATCGTTCAAGAAACTAGATTCAAGTAGAAGGCTATGCAATCAATCGATCCTATCTTTTTTTTTCACTGTGACTCTTAGTATTGTCTATGAATACAGATTAGTATGCATTTAATTAGGTAATGTACTTTTTTATGTAAATCGCTAAGAAAAGATGACGCGCCGCCCAGTGGTTGTTTTCCTCGTGTTCGGATTATCCGTCTCAATTAACCATCGTTACATTGTGCGACTCGTTAAACAATACTTTTTAAGCATGTATTTAGTTTCACCTGTCCGGTATCTATATGTAATCAAATTTTGTAAGTATTTTAATATCTAATTAAATTAAATAATATCGAATTTGTTTGTGTTCCCAAAGTCCGATTGAGCCGAATTATTTTTTGTACGATACAATGTTAAACGATGCACGTGGGGACGCTGTGTGATCAGTTTTTGTGTTTTCATACACTTTCTGTTGTCACTGCGGTGGATTGTCGACTGAATAGTCTGAATACGTCAAAATAACGCACCGCATAGTCGCCTTGTGAACCGAGCTCTAGGGTTGATACTATGTGTTTACGTAAGGCTATAAGTGCTTACCTTCCTCTCCCCACATATAAAGGAAACCGTACGATGTTAATAGCTTTGCGATTAACTACTTACCTCAATGCTAGGTTTGCTTACGAAACACGTGTGAGATGTTAAATAGCTTTAATTGGTTTGTCTTTAAAATTGTAATATTAATTATTTTAAGTGTAACCAACCAACTATTGCAGTCTGGTAGCGACTAGTCACGTTAGTAAACAGAAATATTGATTATAAAATTTGTACAATCGTATGCACCCGCTACTGTTAAAGATGTTCGAAATGATATATATATCAAAGATTTAGAACTAATCGTATGATTTTGGTGCCGTATTAAACGGATTTACCTCAAGATAATCTAAACATTTAATTTGAAAGTCAAATAAAGACAGTTCAAAATCAAACAATAAACAATTCAATATCTAATTAAACAAAAATGTCATGTACGTCATCGTATCGTCATCGATAGTAAATTAAATACAGTTTATTAGTATCTGCACATTATGTATTACAGTTGATGTATATTATATGTCGTGTATCCTGTTTTTATTGTAAGCAACTCTCACTATGTTAGTAGTGCTTAGTAGGTTCTACGTATGAATGGTCCATTATCAGACGCGAGAAGACAAGCGTGAGAGCGCACAGTGGAATGGGTGCACGTATGTATTCATAGAAGTGGGTCAATACATTTTATTTTTCTTAGCAACTACTGCTCGTAACGGTATTAAGCTGCCTTGTGACGCTTGAATGATGTATAATACCATTATGTATTATGTACTAATCATGTAGTAACATATACTGCATGATTAGTACATAATACACGTTTTATGAGCGATGTATGCATTTAGAATGACGGGTGTTTCCCAGTAATCGGAGCTAGATCTTATTCATAAAAACAAACGCTAACACACTCATACCCCCGCAGTAGGATTCCCTGTGTCGCGGGGGGCATGGACAACACAAAAAACACGTCACTAACATCCATGATCCGAGAACAAACATTTATCTGTCACATAAATATTTGCCCCCGTCGGGAATCGAATCCAGGACCGAAATGTGTGAGCTTTTCGTATACCGAACTTTTTCTAGTAGTATAAATTTATTCATTGTATCGCTATAATATCTTGTTTCTAATTATTTTCAATTGCGAATAGCTAAGTACTAGTGTACCGAACAAAATACTCAAATTATTAATAACATTAAGCTCGTAAATACCCACTAAAAACAAAGAAAATCTGTTAAAAGAAAGTGCATAAAGAGGTACTGAAATTTCTTAAGGCCTTTTTATATATAGATAGACAGATCCTCTCCTTTTAATATAAAAAATCCCTGTTGTGTGTGTTCGAATCCTGCAAGCATCTTTTTCAACATCTATGTGCATATTAAAATTGAATTCCTCGCAAGGAAAACATCGTACTAAAACTTGTACATTTAGGCCTGTGAAGTCTGCCAAACCGAATCTGGCTATCGTCATGAGCAAAGACCTGTATTCCTTACATGGTAGACCTGAACCCAGCCCTGGGACAGTAATGGATTACGTTGATTGATGATTCCTCAGCCGACAGTCACTAGTGTAATAAAATCAAGCATAGTCTCCATACAATTTACAATAATGAACGAACAATTTACGGCAAATTTGAACAAAGAGGATTCTTGGAAGGAGTCATCATTATTATATGTTGAAGTTGGATCTACTGTCGGAATAAATGTAAAATCATAAAGACAGGTTAGAAAAATTCCAGCTTAAATTTAGGCAAAGGAATATAATACATTGGTAATATACTGTTTATTTGTAACTACGCACCCTGAAGAATGTTTCGTTTGTTTTAAAAATATCCAATGTTCTATTTCTGTAGAAAGAAGCAAAGTAGATACTTTTATTAAGGTTTCCGTGGGCGTCTACCCCGTATTCCACCCACCGTAATATGAATTTACTTTTCGTTATAAATGTTTCCTTTTAATTAAAAATAATTTCTTGATGGCTGGATGAAAAGACTGGATTGAAAATTCACATTCTATTTATCCGTTACGAATAAAAGTATATGATTACCTCTTGGGATTATTAATTTTCTCGACAGAAGGACATACAATGTCGTAATAAAAATATTCGTTTTTGTACACCAAAAAATAATCATAATTACAAAGAGAGAAAATTAAAGGAAAAACAAAAGGCAGCTACATCGCTAAGCAGCGGTCTCTTCCAGGCTATCTACGGGTTTGAAGTTAAAGATATAAGAAACAATAGGTTTTTTGAGACTAAAAAATAAACATCAATACAAAGGCCCCAAAATTAAAGAAGAACAAAGGTAGCCACATCAGAAGTTAAGAATATAAGAGAGAGAGAAAGAGAGATACTAGGTTTACTAATTTTGAAATGTTAATATAAAGATAATAAAAAACAGCTAATAACAAAGTAGTTTGTAGATAACGTGGAAGCGTGTGTATAAATAAGAGAATAAAAAAAATGATAAATTTTGTAATGGAAGACAGGAAAGGTTAGAAATTAAGGACTTCGCACAGAAGGTAGAAGGTCAAAGGTCGCTAAAATTTCAACGAAGAGGTCGATCGTGATTTTAACCGAAACTTAAATGTAGCTGAAGAAAATAAGGACATATTTTGTTATGGTTTGACGATGGTATGATAAATAATAGATATCTTCTGATTTTATATTTATATGTATTGTTGTATTGAGTTTATTGAACTGGAATAAGGACAAGAAATAACTTATTATGTGTGTAAAATTTTGGAGTTTATTTAGTTTAAGCATTTATTTAAAACAAGGTATCTGATTCTTGTCTTTAGATACAAATCTGACTGCGCCCTGCGTCCACTAATGGAATACCCCGTTACTTCAATCGCCAGATGCTCGGAAGAGAAATAACAAAGTGACAGTTCCGCATTAGTTATTCTATTCCGACACAAAAGGGATCTATCTGGCAGATAAAGCAAGTTGGTCGAACCAGGTGGCGCTGGTGATCTGAATCACGACTTGTGTAACTCTCGCGCGTGCTAGTTCCCCATTGTGACTGTTACGGGTAGGTACATTGAATTCGCGTTCGTGTTTGTTGAAGATATGTAGTGGAATAGGGGATACTGTGAAGCGTCTAGGAATATCCTCCGTCTCTTTCTCTTTCCTGAAATATTGAAAAATTCTTATAGATGTATCTATAGCTACTTATATCATAATTTGTTATTTATTCAGTACGGAACAAAGTAGAAAAAAGAGAATGTAATAAAGCATTTACTTTACCTTTTTTCGTGGTAAACTCAATACTAGACATTCGCGAATACATATAAAACTAAAAACATTAAATATAAATGTTCGACGTTGATACTATCGCATTGTTACAAAATTTGATAAAACATACAGAAAGATTTTCACCTATATCGAAGAACGATATCAATTACAAATATATTTGAATACCATGTATTGTATTGCAAACCCACGACTTATCATCAAAATCATAAATAAAATACGTAAAGACAATTAGTTGTACTGAAATTATTGTTTTAGTAACATTATTCAGTAATACTATATGGGCCTGACTCCCACAGATCAAACTCGCTTTCCTAATGAGTTTAGTCAGCGATATTCTTGTCAGTGATTTGATGTCAACAAACCTTCTAAGCAAAATGAGGCTTGAACATATTTTTGGTAATTAATTACTCCTACGTGAATGTTGCCAGACAAATAAGTGTTGGTAATTCTCGGTAGTAACCGACATATCGGCGGGTAGATGTCACCCACATAATCATAGATTTACGGACTTATCAAAGTACGACCAATTCCGTGATTTGACAACAACATTTTATATGTAATATGCTGTGTACGTACAATATGTTCTGTGCAAAATTTCAATCTTACGCATTTCATCTTAAAGACCTACGGACGCTTGTATTAAGTAACTATGAGCGAACGTTTATGCCGTTTTGTAATATATTCCGTATGAATAGAGATCTGAATCGCTTGCGTGATGATAATATTACAATGATACGTTGGTACGAGTAAATATAGGTAAGTTCCTACCACTTGTTGGTTGAACAGTCGTGCAAAGGAATACCTGTCTATTCACGAAATCCAATTTACAGTATCGGAAATATGTTGCTCATTTTATTATCGGTTTGTTCGACAAAAAGATAAAAACTCTGATATCGATTTTGAATATTAACATTACTTACAATTTTTGCACTTCTCTCTACGTATTTTCTTTTTTGTCTTTGCCTCCTCTTCCCTAACATGATTGCATGTAAGTAACGTTTGCCGTTTCCGATTGGCCATATTGGGCCGGCTTAGAATACTAGCCCCAAAATCATGTAGAAAGATTCGGGTGGCGTAAGAGACGACAAAGACCTGGCAGAGTTTTGGGTAAGTAATTAATGTTATTAAGTTAGTAATTTAATACGATACGGATAAAAAATTCAGACTCATTCATACCAACTCCTGCCGCCCATGGGCATCTGTGGCAAACCTCTAATAGGACTGTAGAAAGGATTCTACAGATAGTAGATTAAAAAGTATTATGCGTAAATCAATTTTTTATTATCTGTTAGTAAGATCACTATGGATGTTAGTGTAGATTGTCCTGTTAGTAAGTATTAGTAATCGTCTAGTGTATAATCGTTTGACATTTGTACCAGTCGAAGGTGGTCGATGAGTTGCTACCAATGAAGACAGATACCAAAAGCGACTACTTCTTAATAATATTACTGATAATATTGGCTGTCCGCTAATTCTCCATGGCTAGCTACCAACCTTTAATTTTAGGCTGATTTGCTAAACGACTTGTCGTATTCTGATTTCGGGTTTAAGAGTTAGGTCTTACTTCCCTCTTTTCTTTTTCGGTAATGCGGTTATACCCACTTTCATCTTTTCTTTCTTGTTCTTTATATCTGTGTTTTATCTTCTGTCTACACAATACTGTTACTTGTCTACACAATTCTGTTACTGAATCGTACTGATTAACCTAATTGGACTATTGTTATGATAACAAAACATTAATACAATTAGGAGAAAATACTCTGCGGAGTTCACCCCCTAACGACCTATTTATCAAGCTATTCGATACTTTTACGTATGAAATTATTATCGACAAATGTGATCCAAAAACCAATAGTAGTAACAATAGTATTTTGCTTTGAGGTTTATGTACTAAATTTAAAATCAATAGTGTCTTCGAGGGAATGAATCACAGTGGTTAGTATGCATGGGATGCAAATTGAATTTCTCGGCGTCTGTGTGGGCGGGGTTATGCATACGCTCCATACCTGGAATTAAATCTTGTAAGGCGTGTAATAAAGGTTAGAGGGCACGTTTAAAAATATAAGGGTCTGAGTTATAACATTCTGTATCGTTATGAAAGACATTACTTAACGAAGTCAAGCGCCATAACTGTTAAGAGGTTAATAGTGTTTACAGAAATGGTTCAACTATACGTTGGCACGGCGAGCTTTCTACACAATAGGTAACAATTAGTGTAAATTTGTTTGTACGTGTTATCAGATGAGCTTAATGTGTCACGGATCGAGGATCGGTTCTTGCGACCACGATACTCGCATCACGACAGCGACCGCCATTTACCCTGGAAATGTTTGAGAATATCTTTACCTACTTTGTTTCACGTACGAGTATATCGTTTCGTATTGAGTGATATTTTATCACGTTTATTAACTCGCTTTGAGTCTTATGATTTTACATTTTCCTTTCCATCGAGTTATAGAGATTTGAATTTTAAACCATCTTAGACTCAGGTGATACCTATAAGATCGTGTTAGCTGCAATGCTTTACTTGGGTTTACTTTGTAGAATTACGATTTTACTGGTATATATAGTAAGTTGGTATCGAAGGCCCCGTACCCTAGTTGGTAGTGACCCTGCCTGCGAAGCGAGGGGTCCTGGGTGTTAGTGACGTATTACTTGTGTTGTCTATGCCGCCCGCGACACAGGGAATCCTACTTCGGGGGTGTGAGTGTGTTAGCGTTTATGGTATTCTCGGTAACAATATATAAAATGTCTTTAATATTCCTAATAATATATTAGTTATCTTCATAAAAATTGATATTGAGTCTATAAAATAGATTAGGTTTATGTAAGGTCTTATTTTTATAACCTACGCTGTTGTATTGAGGACCATTTTGCTTACATATTTTGTGCTTTAAATCTAGAACTCTATTTTTCGCATTAGATGCTACATTTGAAATTCGAATTCTGAACAGTAGACTTCATAAATAGAAAGAAACATATCCTGACTCTAAACTCTACTCTAAACTCTAAAAATTCTTCCATAGACAAGAATATATTTGTCTTATTCCACTAACCACTACGCCAAATTAGGGAACTTAATTATACTAAAGACATGATTAATAATTGATTATGTAACGACAATGTAACGCTTACATTCGGTTAATGTAATTTGTTTTATGCAACACATCGATCCTTTATAATCGATCTCATTCAAAGTCTGGTTGATTGTAATCGCAAATTATTGGCTAACTTAGACGACGTCGAATGTCTTTGGAGAGATGGATCACTGGGGGCTTAATTTTAGGACTATATTCGTGCTTTGGCAGAGTGTTAGGCAATGGTTACAATAATATTAATATTCGTAAAAATGCCTTCGAGTGAGATTATAAGTAAAAGTGAAATAATTAGGATGATCGTCTATTTCTGAAGTCACAAATCCTGTGTGGAAATTTAGTTGTAGGACCGAAAGCAGTTTTAAGTAAAACAGCAAAAACGAAAAATATAAGACACTTAAACAATAGTACACCTACCTATTTTAAAAACAAGCAACGTCCAAACAACGTTCCATTGCTCGATCCACGTGTAACAGCACTAGCGTAATAACTAGATCTAGTTTATTAAGATACACGCACGCACTGAACTGAACTAACGAAGACGTAGTGCGTGTTAACTAATACGCAATTAGTGCGCGGCAAATGAGCTGTTAGTTTCTTTCTACTGCAGCGGCTGGCACGAGGTGATGCATGCTTCCGTTTATTAACGACTTGTAATTAGATGTCGCTTAGAGTACATTGTATCTGTAAACGGCAGAGAGAAATTTTGCGTTTGCGGATAGATAAGCTAGATTGCATTCTATTGTATAAACGGGTTTCGCTCTAGTAAAACGTTAGCATATTAGAGTTCTATGCTCTTTTAAGCATAGCGCTAAAGTAAATGTCGATCAAGCGTCGCGGGGTGAGATGCGTTCCCAGGTTTCTAACTGCTTTCGGGGACGAGACGTTAGGGCGCGCGCTTCGTAGGATCAGGATCTAGTAGATACAACGCTACCTTATTTATTACAGTATTATTTATTTTTCTCTTAAGTTTCGTTTATAAGTAAGTTCAGTTAATTTTTATTTATTTCCTTCTTTTTGTCTTGTTCTCTCTTCTTGACCGATATGATGATATCGGTGATACCGTTGCTGTTTCTGATGTGATCGGCCGAAGTGGCTTCTTACCATGCAATGAGGTGTCACCTAGTTTGCCGCCTATTTACATAAGAAATAAGTATAATATCAAAATATATGAATCATTGCAAGTTCATAGTCTGCGACTATGGTGATATTTGAAGTTAATTACAGATATAAGGTAGCTCGCGTGACACCTTAATACCAGGTCTCTATATAAGCTTTTGGTTGAACCAAATGGAATAATGAATGGTGCCAATCTGTTGCACCGAACAATGGATCCGACTTTACAATTAAAAGTTATTGAAGTAAAAATGTACCTACATAATAATAGCATAGTCAAGGTCTTTCATTGCCTCATACCTCCTCGTATAGCTTACACGTACTGTCCATAGGCGAATAATAACAGAGCAATTTAAATAATCACACGTTATACTGATTAATATTAATTATTATCAACCTTCACGTTGGTTCTATGTATTACACGCTGCATGCATTTGTATAGGGTGCTGGTAGAATAAATAATCACGACGGTACATTTGAATATCAGCTCGTATGATCGTATATAATTGTCATTTATACTTATAGTCTTGTTCAGTACATTAAAAGTTTCACCGTGTTTTATTTTTTTTTGCGTAGTAAAAAATTAAAATAGTATATAAGTTTCATACACATGTTACATATACAAGTTCCTTGGCACAACAGTGTTTTATGAATATAAATAGGTATAAAGTCTAATACTAAAATAAGTATAAATAATTGTTTCGTTCATTATTGATTCCTTCTACGACTAAGAGGATAAAATAAGGTAGACGAAGTCAGTGTGGAATAGAAGAAAATCTTTGATTAATGATTTCGTAAAATTAATACTAAATTAAAATTAATATGCATAATGAAACATGATAATATACCTATGTCTATTCAAACAGCCATGACAAAGTTATTTCGGCCTAATACGTACAACTAATAAATGATATCTCGCATAAATCTGTTATACATAATGTGATTTGTATCTCGTTATGAAGAGCAATTATGATTATTCACTCACAAAGTGTTCCGACTCGGCCTTGACATTATTGATAATTATCAAAAGTGTTCTTTTATTAAGTGTATTATAAAATAGACAAATATGATTGCGCGATATGTTATAATAGCATTATATCAGTCTGTTTGTGCGTCATTTGTTGTTACCTAATAACATTATATTTTATTATTGTAGTAGGTACCTGCTTATTTTCGGTTGAGATTACAGATTCCCAAAGTGGTCCACATGGACACCAGTAGTACTCTACTATCAATAGTTTGTAGTTTGTGACCTTCTTTTGTTTTTTTTCGTTAATGGAACCATTAAATGTTTTTTTTTTTTTATATTAGAAGATATGCTTCTCCTCCCACGAATTATAACACTTCTTATGGACTTATACTTTGTAGACAAAGTGTTCACAGAACGAAAACGAAAACGCATGGTAAAGGGTCCACCATTAAAAAGTTTCAGAAACTGTGCTTTAGATTTAGTATTATTAGCTCTTTGTAGCACTTGTAGCCAGGGAAACGCATCCGGTCTCGCCTGTGGCTCTCACGTGACTGACTCCCGCAATCTGTGCTCCCGAGTCAACATCATCTCCATTATAGCTTAATTAACAAATACTACCATTTTTTTTTCATTTCCTATATTAACAGTACCTTCATACTTTGTGGGCACATATCGTTTTACCAAGATAAAAAATATTTTATGACTTAAACAATATTAGTATATATGTCTGCCAAATGTCATTCATATGCATTCAGACGTCATTAAGTTACTGATTGACTTTCTAAATATTGTATTGTACCACTTAGGGCAGATGTTTCCCATATACCTATCTACTGGTAAATATTTATTGATTTTATCGAACATGTACTGAAAATTTTATTCAAAATTAAAAATGAATAAAAGTATAATCGAATAATTGTTAAGAAGCTTAAAAACGGACTTGTAAAATGGCTACCATCTCGCACATTTGTAGAAGTACAAAATTGTCTGGAGACAATTTATAGAGGAGACAAAAATAGAGAAATTGTGGTAAAAGTCTATTCTCCGTCGTCTTGAAGACACCCACATTACATTACGAGTATTTGTTACGTCACACTTTTAAATTGTTCAATGT